>LKNJ01000821.1:171870-208598 GCA_002120245.1 Maccullochella peelii
TATATTGGAAAGATGAAGATTCATGTCTTCATTAAGATCCAATGTGCTGAGTGCTGGAGACAGGGAAGGGAAGTCGGAAAATGTGCTTCCTAAACCAACTGAACTGAAATTAAAGAGGTGTGTGTGTTGACTGGGTCGTTACAATATGACAATATGGTCATAATCATCATCAGCGACCTCCTTTAACATCCCTGGTTCCTCACAAAATGTTCCAAGTGCATCTGCTGCATTTTTCAAACAGCCTCAGGAACAGATTAACTTTGCTTTGTGGAACAGTCGCACTTAGCTGTATGTTCAGGTTCTGTGCCAGCCGGGCCTCTAGACCTTAAATGAACCTGCCTGAGCATCTCTGGCTGATAAATTGGTAATCTTTTAAATCACTTCTTAAACCTCAAACATTCAGGTAATGATAAACTTTAATTAATTGTCCACAACTCTCCTTCTTTTTATCTTTTGTTTTGATGTTTCCTGCCTTTCTTTCAGGAGCTTTTGGTTTTCTTCCAATTATGAATTGATATTTAGAGTTGTGAGGAATGTTAATACCAAATGCAACCTTAATCAACTCCTACAAACTTCAGGTAACTTCATTTCTTTTCCCAAAAGGGGAGAGTCTTGTGTGGTGGGTACCGGTTCCAAAAACATTCAGCAAGCAATACAGAAGTTAAGAATATCTTACAGAGTCGTAAATACTTTTCAGAAAATCATATAAACACAGCATAAAACAACAGCTAGTGCCTGCAGGTACAAAAGTTGTGTGTGTTCAAAAAGTAGTAGTATGACAGCTTGACTTATTAATTTGAATATATATGTATATATATTATATTATATTTACAAATATGCTCCAAAAAGCAATTGTAACTGTTGCCATCATAGCATAACCGTGGCAATAATAATACTGGTAATATGACTTGAGTGCATCTTTTCATCACATCTCTGCACATAGTGAAAAAATACCAAAACTACACTTCTTTGTTTGGTAAATTTGGCCCAGATGCTTTTGCCTCTTGTTTCTGGAAAACAAAACAAAGCATTCTGTACAGCAGCTGGCATGATACATTGATTTGACTGACATTTTCTTGTTCAGTGACTGGTTAGCACGCTCACTAATACAAAACAACATAATGGTATGCATATACAGAGAGGAGATTGCCTTTTTAACTGCTGATTTTTACACAAACATACAGCATATTCCTCATTAATCTTGTTTTGATAAGGTCACTATCAAAGAACCAATTAGCAAGTGGGGAACCTTAAAGATTGTTTTAATGAAACTATAAATATACTGTTAAGTAAAATAGGCAGCATTGATGAAAGCACACAAAGGGTAGAGTGGTTAAATATAAGGGCATGTGCAAAACACACAAATGCCACAACATGCAAATTAATTAAGATAATCTTCTTCCACCTGTGTTTATGATGCAGGGTTGCCACGGCTCTCATAGACGTTCCTAGCTCAAATATGCGGCTGGTCACCTAGGTAACCCGCACTGATGAATGGATGAATAGACAGATGAATATCATGAAAAGGGCACGGAAATTGTTTGTTTTTTTAATATATATATGCGATACTATACGACACAAATTCCACCAAAACTGATGAAATGTTCCCCTTTTTGAGTGATGAAGTTCCGCAATATTAGGCATAACCATGAAGTAATAAGTATGGTTGGAAAGCCCATTTTCTTCTGAGTAAACATATCATATCCAAATATGTTTATTTGTTTTGTAGTGGTAACTATTGATTGAAAAAGGCAGGGTGCACTAAGAACTTTCCATAGAATCATTTTCTCAAAATTTCGTTTTGCTTACACTCAAAGCCAAAAATCTCCAGTTTCGTAATAGGCACAGCTACCAAATCTTACATACTGATTCCTTGAAGAAATAGCTGGTAATGGTCAGAGGCTTCTTTTGATATCTCTTTTTCATTTTCATTTTACGAGGCATTCTATGTGAGAAAATGGTCGAAAATCGTGTTTTTCAGCACATTTGACATGTATATGATAAATATTTTGATTTATGAGACAGTTTGTGTTGTCAGGCAGATTTTTTCATTCTAAAAAAGTGCTTTTTCCTATTGCAGGATATAGTAGTACAGTGTATAAAATGATAGTTGAGGCTACCTTGTTTAGATCACATTACATTTATTAAGAAAGTCCTGATATTAGAACGATTAATTGATTAATCTGCCTATTATTTTTTCAGTTAGTCATGTGAGAAAATGGTGAAACACGCCTTCACAATTTCCCACGACCGAGCGCAACATGTTATAAATTGCAAGTGCCTGATCGATTAATTAATTAATTGATTTAATTAATACTATATAACATCTTAACCCTATGACCAAAGACTTAAGACTTGAATCTCATTTGTTCCTCAAAGACAAGAGGCTTGACTCAGATTCACAGTTGCTTATGGATATATTTCCTACTAGTTTCCTATTGTTAGTTACTAAACAGCTAAACATTACCCTGGAGCCTTTCATAGACACCTTTGCTTGTTTACTCTTTACTTTTATTCCAAGCACAAAGATGTTTGCAACTAGTTCAGTGTGTATTCTCAGTGTTTTCTTTTTAAAGTTAAGTATTCAGTGGCAACATAAAGACATATTCAAACACATATTGGATGCACATGAATACAGATATGACTTGTATGACTGTATGTGCTTCAACAAACCATCAGCTATTCATGCTTAATGTCTCCCAGAAGACGAGCTGGGTCATCAACACCATGCTTTACATCATTATGATAGAAGATCTCTATCTGCAGGGAGGAAAACAATGATTCTCTAGTCATCATGTTTGGGTAGCCTGGGAGAAAAACATGTTTTTTTGCATGTTATACACACAATGGAGTCCATTTAACCTGAGTCAATATAATGGACCAAAAGTGATGGACTGGATTACAACCACCAGACTAATTCGTATGAGCCTGGTTACAGTTGCTAAAAAAACAACAACAAAGCGATCAGATACTTAGTGGGCAAAATCTGAAGCGGTTAAATGGCTATTTTATTAGCACTGCTATGATTAGACACATTTAAATACCAGCTAATACACAGTTTAGTCATTAATAGCAATGTTATTCTAATTGTATTCAATAAATAAGATAAAATAGCAGTGTAGCAAAAACATAACATTTTTGAGGCAAAAAGATTGTCCTACTGATTCTTTTTTTTTTTACTGTTGAATTTAGACTTAGTAACATACAGATTATGTATCATTTGTGTGTGTGATTCAATATTTGCTTGCTTTTATTGGGCAATCACTCAGCATAACAAAAAAAAATCACATTGCCCTGGAACACCCAATCCCCTCCCACCACCCACCTCATGTACAGTTGTGTATCAAGTATCTTCCTGTGTTTGTAGTATGCCATTTTGCATATAATAGTAGAGGGCTTTGGTAAAAATAATGTGAAAGAGGATGTACAGGAATATGTAAACAAAAGGAAGGACGAGTACAACAGACGAGAAGAAGAAAAGGAAACCAAAAAGACAATACAACTGAGAGAAGAACAAGAGCTAAGAGACAATGCAGCATAAAAGAGTAAAAGGCATAAAGGACACATGAAAGGAAAAAACGCAGCAAGCCAGAGGAGATAGGCTGAAGCGTATGAGCATTCATCCCGTGGAAAAGTTGCTGTGCTTGCGGTGGGCGTGCTGAAGGCTAAGCCAACATGCCCAGCAGTGATGAATTGGTCCTGTCAGGATAAGCCAAACAAACAGAGATCTGTATAGAGTATGACAACCCTCCTCCAGGCGCCGCAGTGAACAATGACATTTCCCTACTCGCTGCGTAACAATGGCTCCAGAGATCTGGCAGGACACATATGCTGGAGGTACGCGGCTGTTTATTTATTTTTTTTGAATGGATATGCATTAAGTAGGCATATCTCAGTGATTTAGTAGAGGCTTTGGAAAAAATGCCACACAGTGCTTTTGGAAAATACAATGTTTATTAAAGCTGCAAGACGCAAGTGACTTTGACTGCCAGAGGGCAGGAAGTAAGACTCCAAAACAAAAGCACAGCACTGAGCCACGATACACAATCCCCTTATAAAGGTCTTATGGCTAATGTGTTAACAAACAATTGCTAAATGTTATTTACACGTCAAGCAGAAACAGAGCAACATGGGCATCCCATTGGAGTCATTCACTGTTGAATAAAAGTCCAGTACTGATGACTGTTTCAGCTGTGGCTTCGGCTGCGTTCAGACTGACAATAGGCAAAACAACTCACGTGTTGCTACATGGTAATAGTTAGAGGTTGGTGGTTTATATGTAAAACAGGCGGAAGGACTGTACAACAGAGGATTGATTTATATTGTAATATAAAAATTACAAACAGAAACAGTTTGTAGATAAAATAACTGACTGGGAATGTCTTGTTTTGGGGAATCTTGTGTATTAATACCTGACAAGTCAAGGTAACTTATCACATTGGCTCAAAAATCCTGTAAATCCAGGGGGGGCAAGGGTTTTAAGGTGCTGCCCATTAACCTTGTATTACCCCTTTTCCAACAAGGCAGTTTGAGGGCCGGTTCGGAGCTGGTGGAAAAGCAAACCGGTTCTTAGAAGGTACTGGCACTAGGTTTGCGGTGGTGGAAAGGGGGGTATATGTGTCAGCCCTGTGATTGACTGGTGACCTGTCCAGGGTGTAACCCGCCTTTGTTGTATGTCGTTCCCATTCT
The DNA here is from genome assembly GCA_002120245.1 of Maccullochella peelii. Taxonomy (NCBI): domain Eukaryota; kingdom Metazoa; phylum Chordata; class Actinopteri; order Centrarchiformes; family Percichthyidae; genus Maccullochella; species Maccullochella peelii. The sequence continues at coordinate 176,560 of LKNJ01000821.1, forward strand.
CTCTCTCTCCCCTCGTTTTTTGCCATTTTGCTAATGTCGACTTTATAATGGAGGTATCAAATGCCCTCGAGAGGTTTATACTTTTTTAGAAACTGTACAACAAAATGTGTTTCTATCGTTTTATGGTTTCATATTGCCCATTCCTACTGTACAACTTTGGAAGTTTTCATTTTGTTCTAGCTCAATATTTCTTGGAATTATGTGTCTGGCAATTGTCCTGGACATCATTTTATATCCAGTGCCAAAACAGGATGTAGTTTGTGTCTCAGACAACAATATCAGTTGCCCAAGTCCCCACACCCATATGTTCCACAGATGCTTTTAATACTATGGAAATGATCTACAGCCACACCATCATTATCACCTCTCTGTTCGAGCCTTACTGTCTGTTAGTCATTATATGTGTATGACTTACTCAATAGTGGAACTACATTATATAACAATACTCGCACTACACGTAATAATGTGTAGAGACGTCAGCTATTATATTTGAGGTGTCCAGATGTTTACAATATACAGCTGGAGGTGGAATTGCAGATCCATTTCTTGTATACGTACAGAACATATTCACTGTCTCCTGCAAACATGAATCTAGAATCCAGAATGAGGTGCATTTCAATTTAATTGTCTGGTGCAATAAAACAATTTACACAAAATTCCTTCCAATATTTTTGACAAGAGAGACGAGAAAGGGGGAAGGCAGAAGACAGACGTTTTGGCCCGAGGCTTCGCTCAGTGTGTCATCACGATGTCTTGCATGGCTCAGCTGTTTTAAAGACAGCAGGCTGTAACTGAAGCAATTAGCTACCAGGTGGTTTTGGCATCAGTAGACTACATGCACACTGACATAGATGGTAACATCACATAGTTGATGGCCACAGTGGTACAAAAAGCTCTTACAGTCAAGTGGATTAATACGTGTTGCAATTTTCACACACACCATTATGTATTATTAAGTCAGTTTGCATTGCTGATAACATTGTTTAAATACACTGCAGATTTGTAATTTCCTACTATTACTCCTTACATTGAATATACTATAATACAGTCTCAGGACTGCCATTAACAGTTATTTTTGTAATGGAATATTCTGTCTTTTTTTTGTTGTTTTAAAATTAATCAGTTAATCAAAAGTGAAAAAATGCCCATCGTAATTTCTGGGAAATTTTTTTTCCTCTCAATAGTACAAAACCCAAGATATTCAATGTTAAATGATATAGAAGAAACAAAAAGCTGCAAATTGTCACATTTAAGAAGCTGGAACTAGGAAATATTTGGTATTTTGGTTGATTAAACAATTGAAATGATTAAACGATCAATATTTTGCCAATTGACTAAGTAAATAATCAACTAATTGTCTTAGCTGTGCACTATATTGTAGTTTATCCTCCTGAGGGACACTCACTTCCTCTCGGCACCTGATTTTTCAGTTTTGGCTCTTTTCATTATATTCTGTCTGATTTAAGGCAGTTGTTGAATGTTGAGCTTTTGAATAAACTTTATTGTCCTACCTCTTTTTCTAATTAAATATTCTTCTCTACGCAGAATTGTGTGTGATGAAAAATGTCTGACGGGTTTAGGGATTTCTGTCAATCTGCATGACGTCCTTGCTTCAATTTTCAATGTCTTTCCAGAGACTTTGAAATCTGTCTGCATCGGCCCAGCTCTACAGCATCTCTTTGTCATCCTGTCTTGAGGAAGGATTGCCTATGTTGATTGAATAGCTGTGGATCAGGTAATGCAGCAAACAACAGCATTTGATTGTCACTGCACTGATTTGTTATTGTGTAGGGATGCTGTTGATCACAGTTGTGTGCACCTCTCTGAAATTAATACCAGGATATTGTGTTCCACAGAATGTGCTTTACTTTCCTCACATAATCCACTGACCTCTTAAAGATACTGTCAGATAGTCCCTGCACTCTCTCAGTGCAGAACTCTGGCAGAGGGATTTTTATAGAACACTTCAGCAAAATCACAAGACACAGAAGAAAATGAAAAGCAAAAGTCACAAGTAAGAGCTTTCTTGTCAAGATAGATGGCCGGTTGCACAATGCACAGTGTTGGTATCCAAAATTTGCTGGAACAGCTGAACCAGCTCAATCCGTTTATCATGGTTGGTGCCCAGTAGGCCTCAAGTTGAAGTTCACCTCACTTAAGTGTCCATGACAGTCTTCTGTCGCATAATTCATCCGACAGCAGAGAAGACAACTGCAAGATTTACAGAAATACACTACATTGTCATCTTTAATATTTAATGCTTCTTGGACATTACACGATTCAAGGTGTATGAGTGACTAACCTAAGGGATTGATTTTTCAATACTCCCTGATGCAATAATGGCAGCAAGCCAGTGTATGAATGTGAGAAAGTAGCAGAAAAAACGCTGATAAGCAATGATGTGTAAGGGGATAAGGTTGGGGGTGCTGTAGACGTCCACACAGAGGGACAGGGGGACAGAGTCCAGACAAACACAGAGTGGCAGACAGACACAAACAGATGAAAACAAACAATTCCACCCTATGGTGGTTGGGGGATCCTGGAGAAATGTCAAGCTAAGCATACATCAATGGAGGCAAGGCGGGGCTGTCAGGGAGCATTACTGCAGCACGCTTGATGTTTTAGTAATGAGGACATGTGGTACACAGTGGCAAAGACGCAAACAAGTGCCGGCGAGGCATGGATGATCAACCGGAGAATCAGACTAACAGAGGGAATCAGAAATGGAGGCAGAAACAAACAGACAGGGTGACTGGAGGAAAAAAACAAACAGCAAGTCAAACAGTCACAAATAGTCAAACAGTGGAGGCCTGCAAAGACTTTCTGCTCTGGAGAATATGTGATATTTATAAGATGTTACACAATTTAATTTGCGTTATTAGCACGAGTATTTAGCCTCTTTCAGATGTAAATGTTTTGGCAATTTCACATGTCAGTATCTCATGTCCCCAGACATTTTTCCATAAAAGCTGTCCACTCAGGACCTTTTTTGCAGGGGATTCCCAAAGTGCCAGTTGCTGGCTTAACAGCCACCTACTCACCTCTGTCTGATCAGCTACTTCTTCAGCTGAACATATTTAAATTTGTTATCTGCAACTGTTCTCAAAGCAAGATTTTTGGGTGGCTTCTATGTGTTTCTTGGTAATCCTCATCAGGCATTTTATGTGCTGATTACACCCCGTGTACTTAACTTTTACTCTTGTGGACTCCATGTACAGGCTTACTTGATTCCTGTGTTGTACTTCGATGGAGACTTAATGTTGTTCTTCCGCTGATGATACTTCTTTCTTCCTGGCATGAGGGTCAGTGTACCTACTCGTACAGCTAATCTATTGTGAACCCGGTTTCATTGTTACTGTACCAACTCCCTTTTGCAATACCTTCGGTCTAACTCCTGTTTACGGATCTCATTATTTTCTGATTTGTAATCACTATCATTCAATTAGTCGTCTAATATTTAGGGCTGCAACTAATGATTATTTTCATTATGGATTAATCTACCGATTATTTTCATGAATAAGCGCTTAATCGCTTTGTCTATAAAATGTCAAAAATGTGTGAAAAATGCTCATCACAATTTCCCAGAGCCCAAAGTGACGTCTTCAAATTGCTTCTTTTGTCCGACCAACAGTCAAAACCCCAAAATTCTTCATTTACTGTCATAAATGACAAGGAAAAGCAGCAAATCCTCACATTTAAGAAGCTGGAACCAGCAAATGTTTATTTAAGAAGCTGGAACCAGCAAATGTTTCCTCGAAAAATGACTGAAACTATTATTTGATTATCAAAATCAATTAATTTTCTTTCAATTGATTAATCGACTAGTTGTTTTAACAGATTAACACTTTCTGTAAAAACTCCAGAAGCCGACTCCTATCTTTGTGCACAGTACCTACAAGTTTATGCTCTAACCCATAGCGCAGTCTTTATCAGGTTTTTACCCAGCACTTTTAATCTATGCAGCCCCAGAACCGCTCTTCAGTGATGGCTGAGCTGCCAATTTTCTGGAAATTTAAAGTTGTCCTGATATATAATTAGTCTCTAAATGCCTCTTCAAACAGTAGGACTTTGACAAGCTGACAGCACTCCTCATATTTCTTCCTTGACCCAATTTTGGATGAAGCCAAATCGATACTTGTACTATTTGTATGTATGATACTTGGTTTAACTCACAGGGTTAGAACATCACACACCATGATTTATATTTTTGCTGTGAAAAATACATTTTTCCCTTATTTACCACTTAATGTTTAAATTCTGTTTTTCTTTGCAGTATCTTATACCATATTCTTTCTTTCTTTCTTTTTTTTCTGCACACCCCTGCAGGACTTCTGCAGGTATTAAGTTTCTTTCACTGTGCTGTCTTTCCTGAAGTGAGTTTTGCAACAAAAAAATAAAAAAAAACAAGAGAAGCCTGACACCTTCCTCTGGGCCGTGCTGTATTTGCACAAAACAAAAAACCCAATTGTGTTGACAAAATGGAGTCTAGCCAAGTAAAAAGTCTTTCCTTACATTCATTAAATTTGTTCACTCTCCCAGTCAGCAGCAGCAGCCGCCATTGGAGTGTCAGCTCATCCTGTTATATCAAATTCACTATCATTTTCACTTCAGCTCCACTTGACTCATCTCAGATCTGTTGGTCCCCATCACAACTGCATCTTCATTCACTCTAAAAACGCCATTAAACTCTTCCACAGTCACACTTTGTGGTGATTTCAGTCTCTCTGACTTCTGCTGCACTTCATGTGAACATATTAAGACATACGGAAGATCAAAGGATAAAACAAGACTTTAAATTTACTCAGATTTGGGGGGGAAATTCAGAGCCAAACTAATAAATCTAAGAAGATTTTTTTATTTTTTATTTTATGATGTAAAAAGTAAAAGATATCACAAAAAAACCCCAAAAATGCAATCGCAAAGAGAAATAAATCCCATCTGTGATCATGAGTCCTATGAACAGTTGGGAGGTAAACACCTGCTATACACTGGATGTTTGTAACAGCAAATGTAAAAGTTTTATGAACTAGCCACAGGGTGAGTAGTGGTGCTGGAGGTGTTCAAACTTTATAGACACGAAAACGTTCTTTAATTTCACTTTAAAGGGGAGCCAGAACAACCAGATAAGCGTGCAGTGTGTACGATACAAAAGGAATTTAATAATCATAAAAGATATACCCAACTTGTCGACCCATCAACCTTTAATGTCTTTACATGAGTGGCTGAACAAGAACTCAGTTTCCATATTTCCTGATATCATTGAATATCTAAGCTGAGACAGTTTGGTGTTTTCCTGACCTTGAAATTCTGTTCAGTGAAATTAAGACCAAAATAGAAAAATGAATCCAAACGAAATACACCATGTTGTACCACGCTACATGCCAAATTCTCCTAACAGCAGGCACAATTTAAATGAGCACTTCTGATGATGAATTGTGGCTGCACCAAGAAATCCGACTGTTTATGCAAAGCATTATGCAAATAATGTAACCTACTGTATTCAGCATCTAGGAGAAGACTGCAGATGTTTCCTAACAAGTGGTTGTAATGTTTGTATGTAGACCAGCTGTTTTAGATCTGTGTATCTAGCATCTAGGAACAGACCACAATCAGTGCATACCACCAGTGAGCACTGACCCTCACTTCCTCCTCTGTTTTGTGTTTTTATCTTAATCTTAACTGACAAGAACAATGGCTTTCAAGTGAGTCCAAGTCTTTCAAACCTACAAGTCTCATGTCTGCGTGCCAGCAGACTTTCCACTGATTCTGTGCTAATTCAAAAGCACGCCCTTGATGTAAGACAGAGGACAAACTTGGCAACTCTCTTCTCCAACTCCATTAAATAAACATTGAATGTTACACTCTCACCACTCTCCAGCTGCAGCTGACAGTGAAACTGTGTCACATTCAAAGGGCACGGGAACTTTCAAACTGCAGCCGCTAAATCTGTGCATGAAAATGACAAGACGGAGCTGACAAAGCAGTTCTCTGTTTATAGGTGCAGCATTCGGTTTGGGAATACATACCTAATAAGTGTTTCAGCCAAAGGAGAGGTGTGTGTTTATGTGTGTGTGGTGGGCCTTAGAGCATCTCCTCCTCTGTAAAAACTTAAATGCATATGTTGTTTGTGCTCTACTTTAGGAGGCTCTACATTTCATCAACCTGTAAAAAAAGGGTGACAGTAACTCTACGGTGAATCCAAACAGCCTTATTTTAAACTCAGCAGTCAGCTAGGCTATGACACACTTCTGAGACTGCTCAACCAGACATGAACAAGTTGGCTAGTGGACGTAACAAAGTTCTGCCGCCTAAATCCTGACAAATAATTGCATAATAAGATCACTAAAGAAACTGCAGACATAATGTTCTGCAGTGTTAGAGTGGTGTTCGACTCAAGTAGGTTGCTGCTAAATTAAGTTCTGGTTACATGTTTGCCTAAGTATCCCATGACACGCACTTAGAAGATTAAAACATAACATCTGATTATGTTTTCCTTGCAAATGCTTATGTAATGTAAAACAAGAAATAAAAATCCATGGCACTCTGATTACTAGCTATAATAAAAAAGCATTTAATATTGCACGGCTGACACCATCACGTGTCGGGCCTTCGTCAGGGTGTTTTATGAGAATGTTGTCACTTTAAGGGTTGAACTAGAAATGTTTTCCTTCTGAGGTGTTTAAGTGAAGGTGAAGTCTTTGTCCTTCACTAATGGACTCAGGAATCACCTTGATACAAACTACTTTGATGGAAGCAGGGTTATTTATTGCCATGTGTAGTTTCACGTCAGGCCATCGAATATTTCTCATTGCGAACTCTTTTCTTTTTTTGCTTGTGTATTATATTTGGGTAGGTGTATATGGGAAAGCATTGACATGCAAAATAGATCTCCAAGAACAAACGGTGTAAAAACAAACTGAACGTTTGCTTTAATCCTTTCTTTGTAAAGTACCTGGCAACGAAATGCTGTGTTCATAACGTCCATGGTGTTGAAAGGTGTGCTCGGTAGGTGTGCTAAGCGCTGAAATAATTGTCCCCCATCCTGATGAAAATGCCTGTGGTGTGTGCAAAACTGACATTAAGACTCAATTTAAAAAGTAATTGAAGCAGAGGTGTGATTTCAGTTCTGGTGTTTGTGCCGTCTTTAGGTACAGAGCTCAGTCATAAAAGAGGCACAGCTGCAGGTCATCAGGCTGATTAGCAGCTTGATAAATATGCCAGTAACCATGTGCTCACTCTCTGGGATTTGTAGTGAGGCTGTGACTGTAAGCAAAAACAGCACGTGTAGCGTGCGGGAAAAGAAGTCAAACTGAGGACTTGAAGTTGGGGAGTTTTGTTTGATGTTTAGTTTGTGCTCAAATAAAGCAGATGTGTACCCTGCTGCTGTCTTGTGGGATCTGTCCCAAAAAGCAGGTTTGCGTCAGGTGGTAAATTTGCTGAATAAAACCCAGAGCCCCCTCAAAAAAACCAACTTGATGGTTGAATTCCATTTAGCTGCTTCAGTTTCAGGGTCCTGGTATTGTGCATGCTGGCTCACTGACACGCCGTACTAGGACACTGGAATAGAACGGAGCCATTGTTCATTTTATTAGTAACACCTGTCCTTTTCCTCCTATGACGAGTCAAAATGTCTGCTGTGAAAGAGGCTTATTGATTGATGAGTTGAAATGAACTTGTCTTGCCAAAAAAAGGCACATCATCAGGCGTTTCAGCAAGTGCCCCAAACTACATATGTTTATGTTCAAGTGACAAGGCCCTCTTGCAGAAGGTGATGTTGGTTTAGAGCGACAAAGTCTGCGTATGGATGAGGTCCGGTGGATGCATGGGTCAACAAAACACTGGACTTTAATACGGGAGACTGCAGTTCGTTTCCCGTTTCCTACCGACAGTCAACATCGGTTTCTTTTAACCATGACCACGGTTGTTCCTGAAAATATGCAGTTTGAAGGAGAGGGTTAAATGGCTGCTTTCCACATGCCTGAAGTTTTATACTGGGGAGAAATGGGACGTAGATGCACACTTTGGCTGTGTCTACATTCTTCACATTACATGGGCTTAATGGTATGCAACTATTGGTATGTGGAGTATGTATCCATCCCACAAATGTATGCACTAACATCTAATAATTCAGTTCAGATTTAAATTGGCATAAAAACACTTTAAACACTGGTGTCCCCTGCAGATGTTTGCTTTCAGCTGTCTTTGACTCACTGTGCATCAATGCATGTATCTCAATCTGTCTTTGTTTGAAATTGAAATTAATATTAATTGAATGTATTCACAATTAAGAACAATAAAGAAAGATGCATGATAGTGAACTGGTAATTTGATGATGCAGTTGAAACAATATAGAGTTGAAAAAAACTAAGGAGCGTAGAGGGAGTAAATCATCTGCTAAAAAGCTTAGAAGGTTCGAGTTTTTGTACACCACCATCCCCATCACCATGACTATATACTGAAGCAGGAAGTCTCATGATTAACAAATCACATTAATTTCCCATAGCAGATGAAAAAGTTTGGATAGCTGAGGAGCTGTGACACACTTTTAGCTTGCGGCAGGCGTGTGTTTGCCTGTCCTTGTTGTACAGTGCGTCTCAGCAAGACAACTGCTCAGGAGATGAGTGTCACACAGTGTACAAGATTATTAGGTAGCAACCCTTCTGCCATCTGTTCAACTATCCAACAGAAAACTACAAAGGTGTGCACAGACTCCTTCCACCCTGCCAGCTCTGTTTAAACTCTGACTGAACACCTTGGCTTGGAACCAGCACTGACCCTGAGGCCCTTGAGAACCAGAATCTGACATTTTCTCTGCAATGCACCAGAGTGGAGCAATTAAAGTTATTTGTAGTAGCAGCAGCCACGTGTTGTTTTCTATAACAGGGTGAGTGCATTTGAATGTCTTGAGATGCTTTGGATGAAATGATCTATGCAATAGGCATTTATATATATTTATGTTAATATCTGCCTGTTGATTGTCTTTGTTTTGTTTTTTACTCACACTAAAGCAAGTAGAATCTATTTCTGTATGTTGACATGGTAATAAAGTAGAGTCTGAATCTGTCACCGTGCTGAGCTCCACTAGATGGTCTCATTATAAATTAGCCTGTAGCAATCAATATGTTTGTCGCTGCTGTGTTAAACTTTATGTTTAACTACTAGTTAGTCCTTGCTGTAAGTGTCAGATGGATAAAGTCAACTATTTTAACACATTATGTTGAAATGATAAACTAACATATGAGATGCTTTTTTTATGGATGCCTTTTTCCAAAACACTGCATAGCAGAGAGTGTGCATTTTTAGCTTGGGTGGCCTTATGGGAATCAAATCCTGCCAGTGTTACTCAACACACTGAGCTGAAGGATGAGAAACTCTAGGAGAGAGGAGATCAGGCATTTTGGTTTGCTTGTGTTTTTGTAGAAAATTTATCCAAACTGCCCTAAAATTATCAATTCAGATAGAAGCAAATGTCATAACTTTATCCATAGGAGTATAATCTTGTTAAGTCAAAGACAACAGGACTTGCTGTAGATTCCCAAAGATGTTTAGCCTCTGGTCTGAGTTCCAGGTATTTAACCTCTGTAGGGTCATTCACACATTGAGAGCTGTTGAGGTCACTGTGTGTCATTAACATGGTTGTATTAAGAGAGATGGAAATGGCGCAGCCAGTCAACTTTGTTGCCAATTTGCCCTTTTCGCCAACTGTTACTGCAACAAAACAGTTTTATTCCTCTGTGGCTCAAAAAGCATTTTCACCATAGACCACATTTATTTTTGAACAATTTTGCCTTTATTTGACAGCCAGTATAGAGAGACATGAAACATGGGGAAAGAGATAAAGATGCAATACAGATCCCCCGGCCGGGATTCAAACCATGCGCTTGCGGTTATGTGGCGTTTCCATTAGGCTACCAGGGTGCCCCATAGACCATCTTTATAAATGAGACGTCTGTAACAGTTGACAGGACACATTCAACTGCAACAAGGTAAATTGTCTTCGTTTTATATAAGCAAAACATTCCCAGAACCTAGAAAAGCTATTTTTATGCGCGTGAGGTAATTTCAATGTGAGATCAATGGGTCGAGTGGGACCGAGCGGGCCTGGGGGAGAAGCACTAATGCGCATGTGCAGTGGGCCGCACAGCGTGCAAGAAAACCAGTAGGTGAGAAAACATTTTTTGGCTGATGTGCTGGGCGAAAAACTTTCATTAGAATGAATGGCTGCCATCTTGGAGTCCAGTATCCAGTTCTTATAATATATCAGTGGTCGTTAGGCCATGTGGGTGTCATGTGAGAGTCGCTAGAGTCAAGGTGTGAATGTTTCTGTAAGAGGCTAAACTTCTTCAAGAATAGACCTAGCACCTACTGTATAGGTATCCTCTGATGACAGAGAATCCTCAAATTTCCATTACACACTATAACCACATGTATTGTGGGGATATACAGTATTTAAGAGAACTGGTTAGAAGATGCATTAAGGAGTGAGTTAACAGAGGGATGATATTTTTTTTTATTGGTTTAAAACCTCTTAGACCCCCCTGCCAAGCCTGCCAAGCCTGCCAAGCGGGTCCATCATTACAGCACAAAGAGCTCTTGTGCAGAAAGAAAAGCAGTGATGAAAACCCACATGAATTGATTTTCCATTGTTGCCACCGAATATGTCACGCTGAACAATAGAAAATGTGTAAAAACAATGCACAAGACAGCTGGAACATGTCCATTGTAATGTGATGGTTAAGCGTTATGTGATATTGTCACAGTGTGAAAAAGATGTGTTTTCTAGCTTCTGCTTAAGGGAAAGACTTTCAAACAAAACTTTCTATCCTCCACTTTTGCAATACTTACTGCATACTGTGTTCTCAATCATTGCAGCACTTCCAGCATGGCGTCTTGACAATAGGTGTTTCAATAGGTGGGGAGTTGTTACAAAACCTATCTGTCTTGTTTTTTATTACATACAGTATTTGGCAAATGGTGGATAATACGTCTGAGTTTGCTGTCATGGTGTCTGCATGTAGCTTAATACTTAAAAAATATATAGTATCTCTACAAAGTCATATTATTCATAGAGCAGAGGTAGTTCCATATGACATCCAGGTCATGAAACATGTCCAATTTGATGATGCAGGTTGTCAATAGTGATAGGTGTAGATTACAGAATCCATTATTCCAGGTAGTCATGGCCTTGAGGAGGTTTGCACGGTGACAAATATCCTTCGGCTACTGCAAATTCCATTCCTCTTTCCCCCTGTCACATTCTTCCATGTCTTTTTTTTTTCTTCCTCTTCTCACTTCCCTTAATTTATATTCCTCTTCCTCCTCACCTCTTCTCCACTTCTCCTTGCCTCTCCATTCTCCACAATTTCCTTTTCTCTCTCTCCATTTCTTGTCCTTCTCTTCCCATCTTCCTTTCCCTTTCCCTCTACTCATCTCCACTTTCTATTTATTCTCCCTCCCTCATCTCCTCTGCCTTTCCATCATCTTCTTTTTCCTCCCCTTCTCCTTCCACAAAAAAAAAAAAATATTCCATCAGAAGCCTGTGATGTTGAAATGCCAACCTGCCGCAGAGTTACATAAATCAAACACTCCGCCCGTGTCAAAAAGAGAAAAAGAACTCCCCACTTTCCTCAAAGTGGAAGAACAGCTTTCAGCACTGTAGTGGCTACAGAGGTCAATTATGGTTGGCCATCAATTTTACACACACTTAAATGGAGTGCCGGTACAGGTCGTAAAACACTCTCCCATCTGCTACATACATCAGTCATCTTTATAACGGCTGGCGCTGTCACTCGCTTCCTACATTTCTCCTCCTCCAATCCACATTTCCTGTCGCCTCTGGACATTTGGGGATTTGAAAAGATGGAAGGAGAAAGAGGGAGGAGAGAGATAATTTTAACTTGTTCATTTTCATACAGAATTATTTTCTTTCCAGTTTTTTGTCTCTTACAAATGTGTTTATTTACTCCTTTCTTCCCTTTTTTTAAATCTCACTTTGCACAAATTCACCCATTCATTCATCTTCCCTTACTTATTTTTCCATGTACTTATTCACTTCTCATTTTTTATATCTACTCACTGCTGTATTTTCTTCCTCACCGACTCTCTTATTCATGACTCATTTATTTAAAGAATGTGTTTATTGGCATTTTAGCAAAACTGTTGAGTGCCTGAATACATTAGCTTGCTCACTGTCATTGTTACACACTCACACAGTACGCAGTGAGTTGGTAGAGGGGAGTGCATTACTAATATTGGCTCTGGCTCCGTTCTACTGTGTGCAAAATAGTGCTGCAGCTCCTCTGGAAAGATCCTGAGTAATGGCTTTGGACCAGAGATATATGCACTCTATGTAACCTTGAGAGAAACAACTGAATTAGATTTACCTGAGGCACGGCCACTGAGGGAGGGAGGAAATGTCTGGGAAGTTTTGGTTCTTCTAGTTTGCTCCCATTTTTGTGGAGTTTATTCTACTTATATTTTTAATCAAATAGTTTTTGAAAAGGTTATTCATGTTAATAACTTCATCCAAGTAAAAAGGAAGCCCAGCTGCTAGGTGTAACTCAAATCAGACAAGCTGTTGCAGTGGAAATACATTTATTTAGCTACTCTTCCCTCTTACTGTACCACTGTTTTCATCCCTGAGTAGTGTCCAGCCCCAACAAGCTCCACCAATCAGATAATGAGGGCAAACTCTGTGTAGCCTGAGAGGCGAAACCCAGGGCAAAAAAGGCGAGCAACCACAATTGCTAACAAAGTTTAAAGGAATAGTTTGACATTTTTTAAATACCCTTATTTGCTTTCTTACCAAGAGTTACAGATAGATACCACTATGGTTATGATGAAGCTACAGCTAGCTTAGCATAAAGACTGGAAACGGGAAGCAACAGCTAGCCTGGCTCTGTCCAGAGGTAACAAAATCAGCCTACTAGTTCCTTTAGCTTGCAAATTAAGACGTTATATCTCATTTGTTCAGTCTGCAAATCCTCTTGGCAAGAAAGCTAATAAGCTTATTTCCCAAAAACTTATTGAACAATTTTTTTGCATGGTGATAATCCAGTTCTTTTGGACGTGATCCCGATCCAAGTCCTTCAATATTGTCTACCTGCCAATTCTGAATCCGATCTGATACTTATACTTAAATGTATATCTGACATAGTGAAATAACAGCTGTAGCCTACCTGTTTTTCACAAGCTACTTGATAGCAGATTCTACCAAATACTGGAGGTCCTGGTTCAAAAATAGTAAGTTTATAAGCTTCAAATATTGATATGAATGAAGGGTTTACTGGGAGAATGTGACTCCTGAAACAGATTTTTATGAGTAAATCAAACAGAAACTGCAAACGTGGGGAGGGCATAAATAGGACTTTGAAAAGTGCTGAAATGATGCCCTTGCCAGTAAGTTAAACTGAACTTTTCAAAGCCTGATGGAGACGTATTCTCATCTGCAAGTGATCCATTGCTGTCTAGATCACCTACTGTCAATAAATGTCATTCACATTCATTCTTTAGCGGTCCATCAACCTTGTTACCCCCAAATAGTGCTTTTAGCTTTGAATTATTATTAACACAAAGTCCCTTCTCAATAAATCTTTTACCTTGACTTCAATATACTCAGGGTGAGTGAGACTGACTGAAGCTTCTGGATATTTTAAATGTTCTTAGTTTTCCTTTTGATAGTTTCTCTTTTGAGTCATTGTCTCCTAATTAATGCCGAGACCCCTCTGCTGTGTGTCCTCGTAAACACTGTCAAAGTCAACATTCTCAGTTTCTCCGCGTTGGCGGCCTTGATAATACCAAAATAGAGCTCGTCTTGGAACTGAATTTCATGAATCTTCTTTAGTATAGTGTTAATTTGGTTTGTCACAGACGATCACAAATTTTTCAGGTCAAAAGACGTCCAGGCATCGACCTGACAAGTGGGATAAATTTGGTCAAAAGCATTTTTCAGGCGTAGAGGGTTGCAAAGTCATTGTTTCAATGACTTTAATTCAACATGTATTGGAGAACTTTTCAAGAATATTAGGCTTCATTTTAACATAGACATCTGGATGTCTTCTGACCTGCAAATTACCAAATCCATGCAATATGGAAACTGGGATAAATGTGGTTGAAAAGTGTGTTTTGTTTTAATTTCTTTTTAGATGTAGAGGTTACATGGTCATTCTTTTCATTTACTATATTTCAACATCTAGTTAGGACATGCGTCACAATGAAATATAGTCATTGAAATGTTATTGAAACAACATCTAAACATCTAAAAATCTTCTGGCATCTGAACATCTTACCAAATCAATGCTAACCTGGCTACATTTTCTTATATTACCTCAAACAATGTCAGACTTAGCAATGTGTAATTCGTTGTATTTAGTATTTTGTTACTCTGCCCCACTCCCAGCCTTATCTCAAAGAAACACTATAACTCTAAGGTGCTGCTCACTGTTTATTATTTATGCAGCTGTTCACCCTTTTTCTAGCCACTGCACTTGCGTGTCCTCCCAAAAAAGTAAAGAATAAAATACTCCTGACTGTCCCATCTGATATAAAGGGATCTATTGCTGGCAGTATAAGGTAGTAAGCTGTTTTAAAGCCATTTTTTTTCCTGGTCCTGGAGGAAAATAGTCATATTAGGTCCTACACCTGTCTACCAAGTGTTGTTTTTTTTGTCAGTAGCACTATTTGTTTCATTTTTATGTTGCTTCATGGCCATTGCTGTTTCTTCAAGGAATAGTTTGACATTTTGAGAAATACACTTATTCACTTTCTGACACTCACGGTGACAACAAGACTCCAGGAAGTCACTAACAAATAACCAACAAATAATCCAGCACATAAGCCCACTTGACATTTTTACACTTTGGTTTTTGTGCTAAATAAACAAACAAGATAATACGTGTTAATGACTAAGCTTTAGAAGTGCTGGTTGGAAGGTTTTTGTTCCTTTTTGAACAGAGCCAGGCTAACCGTTTCCAGTCTCTATGCTAAGCTAAGCTAACCGGCTGCTGGCTGTAGCTACATATTTAACTGAACGACATGAGAGTGGTAACAATCGTCTCATCTAAGTTTCGGCAACAAAGTAAATAAGCATATTTTTATATATATAATTATATTTTAAAATTTGACTGAGAATCAACTCTACTCCTTTTTTACTTACTTCTCACAAAGCACCATGGATATTCATTTCTGAGTGTTGCCGAATTTTCTGCCCACATACTGGAGCTGTGCCCAGTTTACTGATGTCACCTTACAGTGTTTTTGAGTACTTTAATCCTCAGACGAGTACATCTTATGGCCATTTGGGCCCTCCAACATGCAAAAGTTACAACTTGAAACCTGAGCAAGCATTACGAGGAAGGGATAGAATAGCAGCTCTTACTTGTCCCTGTAGTTCCCTTTGGTGCAGCAGATACATGTAGAGAGAAGCCAGATGTTGAATCATTCATGTCCTTGTGTTTGACTCTCCGGTCCGCAGGAGGATAGTCAAACTTGTGGGAAAGTGGCGGAAGATACACCTTCTCCTGCCTTTTTTTCTCTTTGTACTGCTGTTGCTCTCGTCTAAATTGAATCTTCCTTGTGTATCTTTTGGATAATATTTTATTCTGGGTGGATATTTCTGGGTGTACATAACTTTTGAAAACGAGCAACAAAATAAACCAAGTCTTGTAGAGATACTCGGTCACTTGTCTGTTTTTCTGGTATTCTCCCTGAATACAATTTCACTTGAGGCCATCAGTGTCTGGCTTTATGTAAATGTTGAAACTAATTAGACAACCAGTCACTTGGTTAGCTGGTTCACAGTGCTCTGATGTTTAACTTTACATTGTTTATTGTCAATTATCTTAGCACTTAATAATAATATTTGCCTTTTGGGTGTGATTCAGTGTGTTCCAACATGAGTGGTTGGATCACCCCAAGGTAAATCTGAGGGGGGGGTTGCCAGATGAATAAAACCACTTTTCTGCTCCATAAAATTACGTTTTATTTTCAGGACATTTATCTTTGCTTTTTTTCAAGCAAAATACTGGATAGTAGAATCAAAAAGTGGACATCAGATCAACAGTGTAGGAATTGTAGCCCGTTTAGTATTCAAAGTAATTTTACATAATAATAAATATGATGACTTTAAGTATAAAATCATTTCCAATCAAAAACAGTCTTTTTATGAGGGTCTATGTGACCCACAGGCATCAGCAGACACGTGGTATGTTTCCTGCGGATGCTCTGCAGCATCTTCCTGTCTTTCTTGTTTTGGGGCTTTTTTGCCTTGAGTCTGGTCTGCAACAGTAAAACACAAGATCAGTGGGATTTAGGTCAGGTTAAAGACTTGGCCGGCCAAGAACATTCCACTGTTTGGTCGTAAGAAACGTTGAGGTTGGATTGTTTGTATGTTAGGAATCACTTTTTTTGCTCCATTTTATTAAAACCTGGAGACTGTGTATTAAAAAAACTGTCCTATACTGTTCACACGGTTAGGATGTGAACATCCTGCAACACCCTTAAAGCTGAAAGTCAGAACTTTAACCTCATCATCATTGTTTCACTTCAAATCCAGTTTGCTGGAGTACCGAGCCAAGATAACTGAAACACTGTCCACTGATCAAATACTTTCTAAAACCTAAATGACCCATACATTTCATCTTATAAAATATGGATGTACAGAAGAAGTGTCTCTCTCTTGTCATATTTATGTGTGGAACATCTGGTGTGTTCACGTTGCGAGACAAAGTTTCTGCCTTCTGCTGTGAAGCAAAACAGGAGAGTTTGGAGACAGACATAAAACAATGTGACAAGGTGCTGGCGAACTGAAGCACATCATTACAGAGAGAGAGAGAGAGAGAAAAAACAATGTCACAGAGCCTTGCACAGTCCCGTGCTCCTGAAATGAACTCTCCCAAGTGCTGTCCCAATTTCCCTCCTGCAGCAGAGGTGTGCGATCACTTCAGTTTGCATTGTGGAGTGTTTTCATCCACCTTGTCAACCTGTTTGAAGTATAGGCTAAATCTCTAACCTCTGCCCCTTTAAAAAATATGGACCACCTTCTCTCAGATGCAGTCGTGACAGTATTTCAGACACTTTATGTAACTCCCCTATTTATGCTTAAACATAAAAGCTCCAGCACAAAACAATTTGAACCTTTTGCTCACACTTTATTGAGCAGTCTGACTCAGCGGAGGTGATATAGCCTCCCAAAGGCTGACTTGCATTCTGCTGCTTTATTAGATAATAACACTATTGCTGTTTTCAACAAGTGGTCAAGCCAACAAGGCAATAATGAGAAAACAGAAACTGGGCTAAATGCCTGTCTGTTAAATGCAAAATATTCAGCAATCACATTACCTCCTAGTGTATGTTTAGCAACAGCTGCAGTTTAGCTTAGCACAATTTGTAGTTATATCTGTGGTCTCTGTTATTGGAACTTCTGACTGTAAAAAGAAGGCTTAAAGCTGGAGTGCGGGACTTTTGTCTCCTCCTTCTGGCAGTGAGAGTAATTACACAAACGCTGTTGATGCGTGCTCATGACGTATTCCTACAGGGGAGCTGTAATAATCCATTATTTAGGTCGAGTAAATGTAATCGCTGCATAGCATCCTCCAAATATTTTACAAAGACCAACAGCAAGAGCAGTCCAAGAGCAGTAACGCAACATCCTGTCTGCCCTCAGTCCCTGCTCTTCTTTCAGCGCTCTCCAACGAGGAAAAGCTACAGCGATAGTTACCCATGTTTGTCCTCGGCGTCGGTCGCTTTCTTTTTTTGACTGTAATCCTTCCTCTGAACTCAGAGTTTCTATTTTCTTTTTGGCATACCAGAGCCCTGTAGAGAGAACTATCTGAAGTCTACGTTAATCATGTGATAATCAAACATTTTGAACTTCTGTTGACCTCGACTCTCTCTCTACATGGCTCTGATGTCTGATGTGTGAACCTCTACAACTAAAAGTTGTGACTTATGTTTGTCAGATTGTCAGACTTTTGGCAGAGATAATGTGACAGACTATGTCTTCAAATTGTTAAGGTTTGAGATCATTTTACAAGAGGAGGGAAACAAAGTAAACACGTGACGTTGCTTGTCATGCCACTGGTCAAGTAATCAATTTACATACTGTATATCTCCCCCAAGCCAAGCTAACATATACACAGCTCAGTCTAAGTCTCTATTTGGTAACTCCCGTCAAAACAAGGTAGAGTTCCTTTTCGGTTAAATCCACTGTGTACATGAAATGCAGCCAGAAGAACAAAAAGACCCAGCTGGAAGCGGAAACCGTGAAGACAAGAGCTCATTACTAAAATAAACACACTGTTCTCCTCTTCTGTGTCTTCTCTTGTCTCTCTTCTCCAATCACATTCATGCATGAACACCAGCGAGGCTTTGTTCTTTGTTGAGCGCATTGTTAATGCGTTATTGAAGATAAAAGTTAGGAACGCTCTCTGTACCTCCTGAGGGCTACGCTCTAAAGTGTTTCTCAGGCAACATAATTTAGCAGTGGTAAAAGCCCGACAACAAAAGACATGGACTATAATCTGCAGCCAGATGAAGAGGTGGAGAGTTGATGGAGAGAGAAAGAGATTAGCGCTCATGTTGATGTTGTTCTGTGGTCATGGTGCTGTCCACGTTGAACTCCACAAAACCTTGTTCTTGCTTCATGTTTTAACTCTCAGTATAAATAGAATAGCTGTTTTAATCGTCTTGTACATGAACTTTGACACAAAAAGTATTGTCTGTGATACAAGACTGACTGGAATAATATTAACTTGAAATGATTTTGAGCACTCACATTAGCAAGCAAATGATTTTAACATGATATTTTGATTCAGTTCCACATACGTATGCATGCATAAACTGATTGTTATTGTTGTTTTAAGTGTTATGACCCATTTACACAACGTATTAAAATATAATTTGCATCCACACATCTTATGAAAAAACAAGGGCTGTTACAAGGATCAAACTAACTTTATTGTCCCTCGAGGGGAACTTGTCTTGAGCTTGTGTTTGATGGATATTAAATGTATTGTATTGGTGCAAATGTGCCAATGTCAGTCATTTGTAATTCAAATGATGTTTTAATGTTGTGAGAAAGTAAATTATTTAAGTGTGTATCTGCCGATACTGACTGCGATCCGATACTTATATTTACCTAAATGACACAGTTGCCCATGAGATATATAGAGAGAACTTAAATCATCCCAAAGTAAATCTTTGTGCCAAAGATGGTCGGTATATCCTACATAGAAAAAGAATTATATACATATCAGAAGAAGATTTGGCTCACCTTATTTTTCTAATTAGCTACTGTACTTGATCCAAATACTGGAGGTCCTGGTTTAAAATGAAGTTAAGCTTAAATTATTGATATGATATGAATGAAAGTTGCGACTCCTGAAATCGACGTGAAGCAATCTGCCCAGAGTGTTTTACTAGAGAAGACGTATCACTCTGTTGGAGGTGTGGGTACTACAGAAAGACTATGTCCATTACCAGTGGTGTTACAGAGTGGAGCTTCTTCCCTCATAAATTATCTTTGGCTGAGTACAGAATCCAGCTGCAGAGAGCAAATAAACCCGACAACAGCAGAGTTTAATTTTCATCAAGTTTATGACGGAACAAACCTTAATTACCTTAGACGGCTCATATGACCTGCCACCCGACTTTTGCCATTTTAACCGAGGAAAAGCGACGATCAGGGATGGCTAAAAATTAGAAGCTGCTAACCTGAATGTTTTGTCCACTGCTGCTTGCAAATTAGAAAGAGGAGAGGAGCTTAGAGAATCTGTGTATTTTGCCAATTCAAGTGTCAGAACACACATTAACACAGTAAAGAAAGGATCTGCATTTGGGGGTTTATTTTAGGTATTAAAATATGCCCAGATTGGCCCAATAGTGATCCTTAGGATTGGCTCAGGACATCTCTAGTAAACACCCACATTTTTGTTGGTGTTAACTTGTTGTTCTCCCTTTTTTTTTCAGTGAAATGTTTCAAACTGAAGTTTCAGCTTTGAGTTAATTTCAATGCAATATTGCAAATAACATTCTGTGTTCATAGGAAGTGTTATCTGCAAAAGGGGGGCAGCAGAAAAAGTTCTCTGCTATGCTATTTCACAGACTACTACTGAACTCCATGGCCAAAAGTATGTGGACACCAGAACATAACAACCATATGTGATAGTTAAACATCTTATCTCATCAACATCTCAAAAAATACTCATTTATCTGCTGCTATACAGGCCTTCACTCTTTCCACAAGATTTTGGTGTTGGATAGCGATGTTGGTCAATGATGTTGGGCGATAATGCCTCGCTCTCAGTCGCCGTTCCCGTTCTCCCCAAACATGTTTTTGGGAAAACCATTTCTTTATGGACCTGTGCACAGGGGACATTGTCATGTTGAAACAGGAAAGTGCCTTCCCCAAACTGTTGCCAAAAAGTTGGAAGAACTGTGTAAATATTGTATCCTCTTAAAATGCTTCTCTGGGCTGCACGTAGGGGAACATGCACGGGGACATGTCCTTTCCATTTTGAACCGGCCTACTGTTGGATAAACTAATCAGCTTCACAAGTCTGCACTACGTGACACAATGTCCACCTGCTTTCAGTCCTTAAGTATTGGGAAAATTGGAAAAAAAGAAAACACTGAAAACTATTCAGTTTTTCTCATGAAAATCAAAAAAACTGAACAAAATGTTCCTTCAAAACCTATATAAGTTTAAACCAAGCTTCCAAAAACACACACTCATTTCTTGCACTTTCGTGTCTCTCTCTGTCAATGAGGCTGAATGCATCTGCAAGATCACACAGAATTGATTAAGAAAGCACCATCTTGCCACTGATGAATTCTTAATGGATTTCAACACCTCTGGGGAGCCACCACATGTGTCTGCTGGCCTATAAACAGAAAGCCAGGAAGAGGCTAGGGAAACCACACACACACACACACACACACACACACACACAACTGGTTTGTAATGGCATATCTGGAATGAGTTGTGAGAGCACGAGATTACAAGTTAGGTTAAGGATCAAGACACTGGATTGAAAAGCGCTGAATCGGCTGAAATCGGCCCCGTCATGCGAGTCATGTGATATTCAATTAAGAAAGCTTTGGGAGACTGTAGAGGAAAATCAATGCAATCATGGCGACTGGAAGGAATCATAAATCGATGGCAGAAGTCCATGACAGTCCTGCAAGACCGTAATACGTCTGTGTTTGAGGACAGAGTCTCCACAGAGACGGGCGCCAGCGGCATTAACACACAGACCATTAACCACCAATTACAGTCCAATTACTACACAATGACATCATCAAGAGGAGCCTCCTTGTCGGGGGAATCGATGTATGTCAGTCACCATAGAGATACTGAGACTACTCGGGTGTCATCCAGGAAGGTGACACCATGACAACGATGATAGATAAAGGAACCGCTGTATCGTGCCAGAAACTCAGTGATAAAAACCAGTGAGGTATATTACTCCTCTCGGGGGATACGTACACACACGCATGCGCACACTCACACACACACACACACAAACAGCGTAAAAAGCAACTGTGTGTGTATTCATATCTAGCACTGTTGCTGGGTTTGAGCCTTTTAATTGTACACATGAGGATTGAGGCTCTAATTAATGAAAGAGGAGCTACTATGACCTGCAATGCTAATGGGTCAGCTAATGTGCGTGCAAGTTGCATTTAGACAAAATTTACAGCTCCATGACTCGCTCATCATCTGTACTCCCACCTTTCATCTTCACCTGTTTACATGTTTGTCTCATTCCTTGTCTTAGTCTGTTCAGCCTCTCTGAAGGAGTTTTGCCAATATGTATTATAGCTCAAAACTGAAAATTTGAGACCAATTCTGGTATCGATATTTGGGAGAAATCTGATAACAATATACAGTATCAGCCAATACTACTACTAAAAAAAAACCCACTTAACATAAACAATCAATCTTGATACAGATCCCTTATATCTGTCAGCGCTCTCTGGTGGACAAACTACTGTATGTAATGCTGTTTCTAAATTTCCCCAAACCTGGTTTGGCATTTCTGTACTGCAACTTCATGTTACTTATCGACATATACACCCATATGATATATCTGCAATAAGCTAATATCAGCCGATATATCGGTGTGAGTGTGTGTGTGTTTGATATCAGTAGTCTTGTAGCAAAGTGTTAAACGCCATGATCCACCTGTAAATAAAAATGTATCCCCTCTACAATACAATAAAGCACAATGACTGGATCTTGCTATCTGTTAATTTGTGTATTATTTGCACATTAATATGTCATGGTAAAAGACATACAATAACAAAACTAAATGGATACTAAGTGGAAGGAAGCCGAGGGGCTGCACTCCCTTCTGACAGCCGGTCTCCACAGTGCAGAAAAACAACACAGATTCTCTCTTTCTTTCTTTCTCATTAGCAAAGATCAGTGTACAAAACATTCCGCTAGCTGCTTCTGATTTTTGGCTTTCACTGGTGAAAATGACAAAGGTCGACGGCGGCAGATCATGTCTGCTGTCGCTAATTGATGTTAATTCTGTGAGTAACTTGATGGCCAAAATTAAAATAGTCTGTTCTCGGCCATGCTCAGATAACTTGTGAGGGAAGAACCTTCATTCTGTAGTTTTCTGTAGTCCCAACAACTCCAACAGAGTCTGAACCTCTCAGATAAAACTTTCCTTCATTCTAAATCATTAATTTAAACTGATCAGATGTTTTAAAGTTTTAAAACCAGGACTTTCAGTATTTGGATTAAGTAGCTTGAAAAATAAGGTGTGCCAAAGTCAGTAGGCTACAGCTGTTATTTCAATGTGCCAGATACATATTTAATCAACATGGCACATCTTCTGCCGCTATGGAAATACAAGTATTGAATTGGAGTCGATAACGGGGCCAAAAAAACTTGATCGGGAAATCCCTAGTCAAAACAGATATCTGCAAAAAGCTATCATCATTCCATAATATTGGCCTGGCTGATTGGTTGGCTACTCTTCTCATCACCCACAATTTTGCATTTATATACTGGAAATGTATGTTGCCTGTATGATTAGTTGGGCCTTTTGTAGTCAAAGCTTTGAGTTCAATCATTTCAATCCACAGAATTACAATATTTTTATCAAGGTTTTTCTTCTTGACAGGATGTAAAAGCCTCAGTCTTCATGAGACACCGTTTTGAATCCCAGCGTAAAACAACACTGGCATTACTTCAAACAACAATAAAATGAAAGTATCAACACTTAAGTTCTTCAATGATTATCTAAGTACACTCAAAATGAAAGAAAACGTTTAGTCCATTAGTCCATAGTCACTTGCATCCATTCCAAGTGACAACGCAAGTGACAAAATGAATCCCGTTCATTACAGAATAGCAATCAAAATTGATCTGATTAGAATCTATAGAGTTACTGTTTGTTCTGTACTGTTTAATTATTTCGATTTAGGTGTTAAAAATTGTCATTTCTGTCATTTGTATTTCCATCTTTTGCAGAAGAAGAGTTTCGAAGACTAAATTGAAAAGATAAAAGGTAGTATGTTAATCAGTGATACAGAGCAGCAACAAACAATTTCTTTTATGAAAATGATTTCTTAAATGACATTTTGCAGTTTAAAGTGTCCACACAAATTCCTCTCATTGGATAAATAGTGGGATTGTGTTCTATAGTACAGTACAGTAATTGACATTTTGTCATAGAAAGTCACTCTTATTATCCACGTTTATTATCTTTCCACAGTTGTAAGAAGTGAGAGTCTGACTCAGTCTTCCCGTGATGATAAAATGAACACTCTCTCTCTCTCTCTCTCTTTCTGCTTCTTCTCTTCCCTCTTTGATATTTCCTCACCTGGAGGCTATAGGTGGGCAGGAAGGATTTAAATGAATCACTCTGATGCTTCTTGAACAGAACTGGAACCCCGTGTCGTCTCTGTAATGGGGTGGATGACACCTTACCATCAGTAGCTTTAAATGTGCACCTGCAGCGTTTGCGTGTGTCGTGCTGAATGAATGAATGCAACACATCCCTAAGTCCTTTCTTTTCAGACTCGTCTCTCCTTGATTCACCTCCTCCTGTGATTTGATATTATCTCCTTCTCATCTCCTTTTGTTCGCTCTTTTTTTCCCCTACCTCTTATCCCTTTCCTTTCATTTCTGCAATTTCATTCACACTCATCATGGCCTTGGTCACATACAACAATTAAATGGGTGTCATATCCAAAAACCTGAGTATGCTGGAGAAGAATATTAAAATGCCCACATTTCTGCTCTCTTTCCTTCTGTTCTGTTTGTTCTCCCCTAACCTCTCTCCTCTTTGTGATCCCTCTCTTATCTCTTTCTTCACTTAAACCCACCTACCTGCACCACTGAGTCGTGGGCGTCCACATTAGTCTGATTGCCTTGAAAGCAGCAATATGAGAATAGTAAAAAAGAGGGAGAAGGGTTGGGACTGAATAATGGTACTTATGAGCATTAATGACTCAAACTTTTCCACTCTGCCTGTCGCTCATGATTGCGCGCCCTTTAGATAACCATGCAGTGCACTGTGGGGAAGAAGGAACATGTTAAATATTGCACAACTTGAAAGTGTCTGTTCCAGCCATATTTATTCTTAGGCAGAGGCATTTCTGTGCTATTTTATAGCATCGTGTGGTATTCATCAAAGGCAATTGGACACCAATGCCAACAGAAATTCATTGTATTGTTAGACACATGAAAATGTTTGTAACTATAATAGCCTACAGGCTAGTTTCACAACACTGGAAGAACCCTTAACCCCCAACTCATGCCTCATGATAACAGTGACTGTCCAGAATATTCTTTGCTGCAAGGAAGGTTGAAAAAGGAGGCAATGATGCACAAGACTGACGAGTCGTTTCATGCATAAACAGGCAGAATACCAAGTTATAACCTACCAGTCTGATGTGTACAGAGGTGTGTGATGTCATTTTGTAGCAGCCTGGTTTTGTTTCCAGGTGATTTAATGCAGGTAAACACGGTGGGAGGCCATGGGGCCTCCACTCTGGTGGGCTCATTTGAATGAGCCTCCCACCTGTTTGCGGCTCGCGGCCTACCTGTGCACCGTGCGTGCTGCACTGCACATCAAAACAACAATCGGGCAAAGCAAATTTCAAGGTCAGGAAAATACCAACCTCTCGGCGAGCTGGTCATTGCACCACCATAAATATAGAGCCCTAAGAGTCTACAGCCATGTTAGCAGCTCAGTGAGGCTGTACCAAACACAAACATCAGAATGCTAACCTTCTCACAATGACTAACTGCTGATGTTCAGCAGTAATGATGTATATCATATTCACTATTTTAGTTTAGTTTGTTTCTTGATTTTGGTGCAGCCATCTTTTTTATTCTTTCTTTATTCAAGATACAGACACTGATTTCTAGAAAAGTCTTGATATAAGTTTATTTCTATTGGAAACAGGTTGAAATACTCTCATTGCAATTGCAGATTTTTTCCCATTGTTTTAAGAAAATAAGGTTTTTAAGACTGAATTATAGCCAGACATGGCTTTGTAAGATGAGGATTTTGTCTTCACCAAACAGTTTGGCCAATGTTGTGATGTTTTTTTTTTTTTTTGCCATCTTGTCAGTTTTTTGGAGCCAATGAAGAAAAACAAAAGTATGCAAATCAATTGGAGACTGAGTGGAGCTGAGTTTGGAAGTGGCAACCATCCTCAGACAGCCTCATCTTTATCCTTAATATCTTCCTAATGGAACATCACTGTAAAAGTCACCACCAAAACACACATAAGAAGAAATTAAAGCAGTAATTACGATCCTAATGTCTGCATGTGTAAATAGATGTTGGGGGTGGGTAGTACCTTTTAGTACATAGCATCTTTGGTTCGACTGTGTCTGAATGCATTATGATTTGTTTGACCGTTGTCTTTTGTGGGCTCTGCCTGTAATTTCAATGCAGAGAATGTCATGGTGTTCGAGGAAATCAACAAACAGGTACAGGAATTAAAATTTTAAAAAACTATAGCTTTGCAGTGGGACTTGAAAATCGGTAGTCTTGTAAATTATTTGAATTGGTTTGTGTTGTGCTGTAAGTGTTAGATTTCTTTGTTGGTGTAAATGGGATCTTGTACCTTTACATGGCCACTGCATCCTGTCTTGTATCCTGTCTTGGGTTGTGTTCTGTCCTTCTAATGGGAGCTATGCACCACTAAGGGGCTACACCATAATATATAGTCCAGTTAAATTTCTCTAGACACAATCTGTTTTCAGGAAGCATGCTAATGCAAGTGGGAAGGGACCTTTGTTTAATTACTCATGCAGAGACACTTGAAAAATGCATAATGTTAGGTGTTTTAGGCATTGCAGTGTGTTAATGTATGCTCCCAAGGCAGAGTCCCTGCTTTCATTGTATTATTGCCCACCCCCACCCCCCTTCTTTTTTTTTTTCTCCACCTGCTTTACTTTCTCCTGTCTCTCTGTCCTCAGTGTAACTGTCTGAAAAACAAATAAAGCTTCAGAGGAGGCTGGACGGGCCACTAAAAGAAAAGTGCACCCCCTGTTACCACTCATCTACTGGTTGGAGAGTGTTTAATTACAATAGTTTATGTACTTTTTAACCATTATTCCATTATTACTGTGCATTTGTTCCAAGTATTTAGTCTGCTCTTATCGACAAAATCACAGCCAGTGAAGTGACTTTGTGCTTCGTCTCAGTGCAGTGTCTAAACCCAAATGCCACCAAAATACCAACAACTTGTTTTGATCTGCCTCATTTGAATGAGCCTACCACCTTTGCACCGTGCATGCTGCACTGCACAGCCAAATAACAGATGGGCAAAGCCCATTTACAGCACTAAATGAAATTGGTTTGGCACTTACGCTGCTTTGAAGTGGGACTTGAAAATCCGTACTCTTGTCACTTATTTAAAGTGGTTTGTGTTGTGCTGCAAATGTTAGATTTCTTTGTTTGTCATGTGTCTTGTGTAATTGGGATCTTGTACCTTTACATGGCCACTGCATCCTGTCTTGTATCCTGTCTTGGGGTGTGTTCTGTCCTTCTGATGGGAGCTATGCACCACTAAGGGGCTACGCCATAAAATATAGTCCAGTTAAATTTCTGTAGACACAGTCTGTATTCAGGAAGCATGCTAATGTAAGTGGGAAGGGACCTTTGTTTAATTACTCATGCAGTGACACTTGAAAAATGCATAATGTTAGGTGTTTTAAGCATTGCAGTGTGTTAATGTATGCTCCCAAGGCAGAGTCCCTGCTTTCATTGTATTATTGCCCACCCCCCTCTTTTTTTCTTCCTCCACCTGCTTTACTTTCTCCTGTCTCTCTGTCCTCAGTGTAACTGTCTGAAAAACGAATAAAGCTTGGCTGGACGGGCCACGAATGAAAAGAGCAATCCCTCCCCGTTACCATCCAATCAGCCAGGGTTCAATAACTTCGAATGTCTCATATCACATCAGCGCTCAGTTCAATCTGCTGGGAGAGAGGGGGGACTTAACCTTCTGCTCTGCACATGCACACACACACTCGCCTGTGCACATTCAACTACACACACACACACACACACAATGCATATGACAGCTGATTACTCTATTTACAGTATGTTTTATAAAGTAGTTGGCACATGAAGTGAAAACAAATTTTAAAAGTAAAGCGGATGTTGGATTAAGTCTTTTTATGTATTATGCAGAACCTCCTGGATGTGTTGATGCTCTAGGTGAAAATATGCGCTCAAGTACAAAAATTGATCTGCATTTAATCCTCCCTTTTCAAGTATGATAAAGACCTCTGTATTAAGGTTTAATTAAGTAGAAGAAATAAAATGGACTACAGATAGATGCAGATAGTTGAGTCCTGGCAACTTATTACTTATTACATGACAAAAACAATATTTAGCTTGATCACTTTCCACAGATACACTGTATGAATGTTCAAGTTATGATGATGGTGATTGATCTTTTGGTCAGCGCAGGCCTTTAAAGAAGTCATTTTCTTTATCCCCTTGTATTTCTCTCTTCCTTCTTTTTCCCCATACTCCCTTCTCTTTTGCTCTCTCTTTCCCCCTCTCCGTTTCTGTAGCTGACAGCCTGTACAGTTCCCATCTCTCAGTCAGATCCTTAGTGGCAGACTGTGCTCTGTTCAACCCTCCTCTTACTAGCTCTAATTGGAGTGTGGACAGGGCTATTAGCGTGTTAGCGCTCCCATCTGATAAAGGTCAAATCCCCTTTGCTGAACAGGCAGCAGAGAAACGTGGGCAAGGAGTGTGTGTGTGTGTGTGTGTGTGTGTGTGTGTGTGTGTCCACTTATTAAGCTTCACCTTTAGGCTTCAGTGAGAGGAGAATCAGGCTCTTTCTGATGGCTGCTAAATGCCTTGCCAGCCCACTGTATTCTGGGAGTCGACCTTCTCCCCTGGGAGAGTCCAAACACACACACACACACACACACACACACACACACACACACACACACACACACACACATATATATATAGATGCAGGGTTTTGCACTGTGATTATGAAGGTGCTGTGCAGGTGCTTGGCTGCTGTCAGATTACGGTAATTTGCTCTCCAGGATGATTTAGTGTCCGCTGTGCTCCTGCTCATTATGGCCACAGAGACGGAGGGAAAGCAGAGGGGAGATGATTTATAAGAATTTAAGGGGGCGCAATTGAATTTAATGCAAATCAGATTTGAATATAAACAAGGTTACGAGGAAGTAACAGAGCGCAACTGCATACTGCTTAGGAAAAGTTTGGTTGAAAGGAAAACTGAAACTGGTTGAAAGGTCCTTAACATTTAAAGCCATGTTTAAAAATACAATGCTGTGTGCCGTTTCTACAGGAACAAGAAATTCTTGAAAATGAAATGTTCTGCAGTCACTGATTGAACCAGTGAATTAATTATACAAACCACTGTTGTGTATATATGACAGTGGCTTGTAAATACAGGTTTGACTGTTCAAGACTGACTTGTATTCTCAGTGCCCTTGACTTTGACATGATCATGGTGATTTCTTATTGTTTGTACTCTGGGCTCTGACTCTTTGTGACATGTACTCAGCTTGACCTTATGCAGCATTCAGATTGTGTACAAAAAATGTCAGTTAACTCTGGCCGGCCTGACTTACTTTACCCTTCCACACAATGTGCAGATGGATTTGCCCGTTAAAGGCCAGCATATCAAACTATGACTTTAGTACTTTGTTAATTATGTTAAATGATCTCATGTAATTTATTGCTGGATACTTGACTGCAGGTATTAAATCGATAGTGACTGAGATAATACAAGAAGGGTTGAACAGTTTGTGAGTCTGGAAAGAACATTGTGTTATAGAAACGTGTTTTGTAAATGTCTGTTTGTGTCTTTATTTGGGTTATTCCTCCGTTCTTCATTCTTGGAAGCAGTAGTTGGCAAAACAGTCGCATCTCAAGGTTCTTTTAGTAGCTGTTCTGCAGCTTTCAGTCATATATCATGATCCTCATAAGTAGTTTGATTTCACTTACTGTCATGGATTTGTAGATTTAATTATTTTTTCCAATTTACAATTTTTCAATCTCTTTAAGGACTTATCATCCATATTGGCCTTAAAAGTTGATTTTCAAACTGCATACTTGACTTTGGAAACACCATATAAGCCGATCTAAAGCTCTAGAAAAGTTATCTAATGGACCTTGATTGTCCCCTTCTGTTTCCAAGGGGACGAACTATAAAACACAAACTGTTGAGCCAACGAAGAGCACAAAATATATGATTCCATGACACTAGAACAGCTACTAAATGGACCTTGAGTGAGATTATTTTGTCATCTCTTGTAACGCCGGGATAGTGACATCAAAATTCACAAAAGTAAGGCAAATAAATCATCACTAAACTCTGACTTGAAAGCTGAGGTGAACTTTATTTTCAAGAAGCATGTTTGCGTCTGCCATCCTTCCCGTGGGATGAAAATTCAGCACTGACTGTGAGAAGTCCAGATTCTCAT
This sequence comes from Maccullochella peelii, assembly GCA_002120245.1. NCBI lineage: Eukaryota > Metazoa > Chordata > Actinopteri > Centrarchiformes > Percichthyidae > Maccullochella > Maccullochella peelii. Next base: position 206,519 of record LKNJ01000821.1, read on the forward strand.
CTAGGACACTTTGACGGTGGAGGACATTCTTTATGAAGTCTAACAAAACACTTCTCTATGTTTGTTTGCATTACTTCACAATTCCCCCAAGTAGCCTGTATTTTTACAACCAGAGGGATCAAACTGACACTTAGTTTGCTTACAATTTGTATTATTTGACACATCCCTGCACAGAGGAAAGGCTTGCACACTGTTCGCCCCACAGGAGATGAGACGGATTGTCAGAAGGTGACAAGAACAATGCTGTAAAGATATTTGCACTGATATGGGGAGCATTGTTATCTTTTCTCAACTGGCAACAACCTTTGGAGTTATATTTTCCCCAGCTATCTGTTGGAATGTCTCTATAATGAGATCGACTGGGAATCTCGGAAAAGCTCCCAAAAGCAGAAAAAAGAGGGGGCAGAATGAGGTATAAAAACCCACTGACTGTTGTACCAAGAGACGGATGACGCCCAGGTAACCGAGGAGTTTGACATCTCAGAGAGGAAAGAAAAGGATAGAAAGACAAGTGGCATACTTTGAAGAAGGAACCTGAGGGTTTTGTATAAATAGCAGAACGCACATAACTAATCCAAACAGGCATCTGAAATATACACACACGCATGTTGTCCAAACTCAAACACCAAGACACACCACATAGCTGAGTAAAACTGAGAAAAAAGCACTTGAGAAATCTACTGGTCTAAAGGTCAGATCAAGGTCAGATGGTGCGTCAGTCAAAGTCAGGCATTACACTTTTTTCTTTCTTCTAACTTCATTGAAAAAAATTAAATACAATGTACAAAGAGAGGGATCTATGACACAAAACCAGGAACCCCATCAAAAGAACATACAGCCAGGCAACAACAAAGACATAAAGGAACAACAACACAGAGCAAAACATATAATTATATATTTAAAAAATCACTAGAAAACACTAAGGGAACAAAGATGAGTAAGAATAAGGTAAGGAGTAATAAGGCCTTTTGTGGTTCTTCATAAAGAGAGAAAAGGCAAGGCTAAGGGAGAATTTAGGGAATTTGTTTGCGAATATAGAAGCTTTAGCTATCAAAATATAAAAAATGACAGTAAAAAAAGGTGACACACATTTCTTTCCCTTTGAAGATGGGGTGAGGCACTGGACATCATACTGTAATAATAGGAGAGTATTAAACCAAAAGTATTACTTGGTACAAAAGTCAATAAAAAAAAAATTGCATTTAGAGACAGCAAACGTGTAACCACTTCCCTTAGAGTGTGCTTATGCCACCGGTCAGAGTTTACTGTATGTAACGGCACCGCCATAAAAAGTGTGTTCCCCCCGAATCCCAGTGGTCATTGATTATTTGAGCCTCTACAAAGCAAGAGAAAAATATCTACAAATATCAATAAGTGAAGGATTTTGCAGTCGGTTATACGAGGGCTGAGGCACGGATCATCTTTCTAACCTTCTGTGTTAAATCGTGCTGGGGAAAAAATATTTCCCATGTGGGGAAGTGGGGTCTTTAGTCCAAAATCTTGTCAGATACGGTGATCCATTTGGAGGCACTTTGCAAAAAAAAAAAGTTGGAAGACCTCGGGTCTAATTGATCATCACTCACTGCAGTGGCTCCATCCCCTGTAGTCGCTATTCAGCACTTCACTTCAGTTCTCAGTATCTCTCCCTGCCAGCAGGCCCAGGATAGAGTCATTACAGCCAGACAGAGGGGCTCGGAAATGACTGGTCTAAATCACCAACTCACCTGGAGCACTTAAGCTGGGAAGGGATGGAGCATGTGTGTGTGTGTGTGTGTGTGTCACTGTGTGTGGTAATGATAGAGAGAGGGAGAAACGGAGAGAGAGAGCAGTGACACATTTCAACAAATGACTAGCAGTTCACTTTTTCTTACTTTTTTTTGCAACCTTTGCCTCTTCTTTTTTTTCCTGCTTCAAAACAGAAACACACAGTTTACAGTCAGTGCTTCATCTTAAGATGTCCTCCTTGGAGAGCAAAACAACTCCTTACAATAATTATACATATATATATACATATATACAGTGGGGCAAAAAAGTATTTAGTCAGCCACCAATTGTGCAAGTTCTCCCACTTAAAAAGATG
>LKNJ01000822.1:0-124858 GCA_002120245.1 Maccullochella peelii
GTGGTGGTGGTGGTGGTGAAAGTGGTGTGTGTGTGTGTGTGAGGGGGGTTCGTGATGCAACTCCTCTAAAACTCAAACGGTCATTATAGAAGAGGGGTTGCGGTTCAGGCGGGCGGCCACAGGGCGGCAGCAGCGTCCAGCGCAGCAGGACAGAAGCATCACCAGGCATCATCACTTCAAGACCAGTGGCTTTCAGTCATGTGCCACGCAGAGCCATATAATACTACACCAGCTTGTTTCACTTTTTATTAGAAGGTGTGTCAATGAGTGAAATTGGCTTTTGTGGTTCGAACGTCAGTCTGCGTGTGAATCTTTGTGGCACATGAGTGACAGCCACTGGACTAGACAAGAAAGGTTCAAAAACAGGCAGCAGTCCCAGCGCGTCTTCAAAAGCAACACCTACCAGTGGGATGCTGGGCACGCATTAAAGGATGGAGAAAATGATTGAAGAAGAGGAAGAGAAGAGGAAATAAAATGAATGGTGGGGCAGAAAGAGAGCAGGAATGATTGCAAGGTCCCCCTCCTCCCCAAGCATAAGGATTAGATGTTGTGCTGCTGGCTGCAGATGGGTTTGGGCTTGATTCTGTATGCGTGAGCACAGTGTGTAATGTCAGATTGTGTGTGTGGGTTTATTTTTTGGGCTCAGGAAACAGGTTAAGCAAGGAGGGGAGAGAGAGAGAGAAGAAAAGGAGGGAGAGGGGAGTAAGGAGGAGGAGGAGGAGGAGGATGAGAGGAGGGAACAGGATGAAAGGATGTAGGTGAGTCTAGGAGGAGAGGAGGCCTAAATCCTCAGTGAGCTCTTGGGAGAGAGAAAGGGGGAGACATGGAGAGACTAATGATGTGAGAAAAGGGGAAACGTAGAAAGAGAGGAAAACAGGAAGAGACTGACAGAGTGTGTGTGTGTGTGTGTGAGCGAGAGACATATAGACAGGAAGGAGGAGGGGAGGGGTAAAAAAGTGTAAGTGCAGCACAAGTCTCCTTCCTCACAGGTTTATATAGAAAAACCCAACAGGACCTGACAAGAGTCTGATAGGATCAGCTCCTCTACTTGTTTGCTCACTCACACACACCTACACACTTGCCCTCACACACAAACTCACAGTCCTACTTGCCCTCTCTTCAGCACCGCTCCATTTTTCCAATATTCTGTGCTTGAAGTGATATTTCGTTTTGGTACATTTTTAAATTTTTCAGCAGGCTTTACCTGGCGTGACTTTGTGAGCCTTCGACAGTGCCCAACCCGTTACAGTACCTCTGTGGGTCGATTGCTCAAATTCAGGCACTCACCTGACTCTCTTCGCCATTAACTTGCAAAAGTGAGCCTGCAAAACAGAACATTTTGTTTTTCAGAGTGTTTTTAACCATCACCTTGTTGTGCTCTTCTCTTGGAGGTCAAGGACATGGAGATGTGTAGATGAGGCCGGTTGTTGCTGAGCGCTTGTCTTTAGTGCTGAAACTGTTAGTCAGTCAAAGAAAATGGACACAATTTTGATAATGGATTAATCGTAATTTAAAGTAATTTTACAAAAATGCAGTATTTAGTACAAACGTCTTTATGTAGTGGATTCATAGCTGGACATGATTTTATTGTTTAGTTTGTGATGTTGTGAGTTTGTAATAGCTTTTGCGTTTAACTTGTGAAATGAGAATTAAACTTAAACATTTGCCATTTGCTTGTCAAATGTGAGGATTTGCTGCTGCTCTCAGTTTTATATCATATATCTTCTTTTATTAATTTTGACAGGGGGCATTTTTTGCCTATATTGGATAGCCGACAGTGAAGACATGACAGCAGATGCGGGAGGAGAGAGATGGGGACCTGTAGATGTCGTGGCTAATGGCCGGCGCCGCAGCACCTGGACCTCCAGGACATTTATGTCACTGTAAATTTAAAATCTTTGGAGGTTTTGACTATTGGTGAAACAAGACATGCCATTTGAAGACATCACCTTGGGCTCTGGGAGCTAGTGATGATTCTGTTTTACATTTTATAGATAAAATGATTAATCAATTAATTAAAAAACAATCAATTAATTAATAATATAAGTAATATTTAAAGCTCCTAAGTGCAAGTCCTAAGTCCTGCCGCTTGTAGCGGCAAAACTGCAAAGAGTTTTCATCCAACTCTGCAGTTCCCCTCAGCTCTACAGAGCTTTTTAGACTCTTTCAGCTTTAGTCTCACCACTCTCATTAACCTCATTTCCAGCAGCAACAGGCAGCTATTTTCAGCAAAAACCTCTAAAAACCCACTGTACGCTACCTGCACAGCACCAAACAGACAAAATTAGAGCCCAGCTGGTGAACACAGGGGAGGATTTAGTGGCTAAAGAGCCAGATATTTCCAGAAACATGACTCCAAGCTAAAGGTGTCAGTACATTCGCGACAGTCATTTAATTACGGGCATATGGCTCTACATTTTCGGTCAATCTTTACTTAAAGGTATTATACAAACACTCACCCAATCACTGCATGAAGTGGGTGTGCCAACAAGGAATAGTGCCAACAATTCAGATGTCTGAAAGGTTTGGAGGACGGAGGCTTCAGGCACTGTTTGACCGTCCAACACGACACCTTAATGTTGCTCTGTTTCTGCAGGATGTGTTTGGTCACTCGTTTAGAAAGTGTTAATATGTCAGTGTTGTGTTTTTGGCTTGTTCCGCTGTCCCCAAGTGGCCAAAAAAGAATTAATTACTGCAGCAACCCAACAACCCAATCTGCTGGTGGAAATGAATGTTGAGTGAGGCTCTCCAGCTGAGAAAGGAGGGCTTTTAAGCTTTTAAGCATCAGAGAAGTACAAAAAATCCTTTTGGTGACTCAGGATGAGGAGGCAGATCAGTGACCTGGCTGTGCTCAGCAGGTACAGGGACACACTGATGTTGAGTGAGATTACTGTCTGAAGGTGGGGGGATAATTTTAAGGAGTCCATTTTCTCAGTGGAGGTCAGTAAGAAAGCTTGTTAGTGGAGAGCATAATTTTCATTTCAGCGTTAGGGGAGAGATGATCTACTGGGAACTGCTCAAGCCACTACAATTATATTCTTCATCGACGAGAGCACTGAGCTCTTAATGGGATACTATTCATGTGCATAATATACTGCATATACTCTATGTCTGGCACTTAACATGACTTACTGACCTGAGCAGTGAACTGAGGAAGGGAGGGGACGCTAACTGTAATCCTGACTAACACAGCAGCAGAGGACATCTGGGAAAAATTTTTAATGAATAAATAAATGTCCTCAATTTATCAGGAGGACGAGACAAAGCATTTGTTCTCTGATGATTCGTGGAATAGTTCAACACTATTATAATTGTTGTTTTTACATTTCTATTTTGAAAGGGTTAAACAAGAGAGATACAGAGCATCGTGCTAGTTATTTGAAGAGCTTTAGAGGTGTTGGTAGGGAATTTTTTGAACCTTGGACAGAGCCAGGCCAGTTGTTTCCCCATGCTTCCAGTGTTTATGCTGAGCTCTGCTGAGCACGTCCTCACTCCAGCTCCATACGTGTCAATCATCTCACTCTTCTAAAGAAAGCAAATATAGTTTCCCACATTGTTTAAGTATTCCTTTAAAATGCAGTTTTGTGACTCATAAATGAGCTGTCAGTTGTGTAACAAAGAAAAATGGTTAAAGCGGCTGTAATCGATATTTTTAATTTTTTTTAACAATGTATGAAATGACAATGTGAAAGGGATCGCTCGTTGTGATGAATCTACAGAGAATTATCACTTGAATCTGCAGCTCCCCTCAGAGCTTTATAGTGAGTTCCAGACCACAAACAGAGCTAATAAAGAGACTTACATTCGCCAGGTGGCCAAAAACACGACTCAAAATGAATGCTAATGTTGCTCCATAACTGCTGGATATAAGCAACTGTTTGCAACAAGTTCGCCATATCAACTGAAAAGCTGCTGATATGTTAATGTTGTTTTCGCTGCCCCCAAGTGGACAAAAAATAATTTATTGCAAGTTTAAATTAGCACTCTGAAACTGATGTTTGCTAACTCTAGCATGGAGGTTACAATGTGTTATGGCTAACAACTGACATCAGCTAGAAAATGTTAGCTAGCTTATCAACTGTGATAGGGATCCACTGTCATCTATCTATCTATCTATCTATCTATCTATCTATCTATCTATCTATCTATCTAGCAACTGTAATAACTGAAAGGCAAAGTGAAACTGTCTTCCTAATGAATGTAAGTGTGGCCGTGATGTCTTAACGACGGGCTGCCGAGTCTCTCACTGTCTGTTTCTCTTTCTCTCATACATTTGAGGAGAGGTGAGATTGTCATGGACACTCTATAGAGTTAATTGAGAGGGATAAATGATTTATATGAAATATTACGGATGACAAGTCTCCTTGTCTCCTCATAAAATTACACCTGTGGGAAGTGGAAGGTGCGGGGGAGGATGAGATTTATCCTGACATGCTGCTGTGCTAAAGGATAGGTCCTGAATTTTTAAAGTCTATCGTAATACAATACTTACATGCCTATATGTAGAGCTATTGGTCGCTGTAATCATTCCTCCTCTTCATGCTGGCTGTGAAGAGGCTGTGACTCCAATGTAAGACCGCCGAAATCCATAGTCCCTATTCCACGTAAAAAATATATCGTGAAGTTTATCCAAAGCTCATATGAGGCTTCAGCAGTCTGAGTTGGCCAAATCAAGTAGGTATTTTCTAGAGTTACAGTAGTTTTGTACAACATTGTTTACACAGATTTTATACTAAAATGACTACAACTTTAAAAGATATCCACGATGAAGTTTACAATGCATTTTTACCAAACAATGAGGGCTGTGGATTTTGTCCCCCGTCTCTGATATTAGTCACTAGGTTGCAATCACTTTTTCAGCGAGTGTGGACAGGAGGAATGATTGCAGTGACCAATAACTCTTTCAGCATACATGTCGCCAGGTGACTAAAAATCTGAAACTAAAATGTTTTTTCAATGTTGAGTGGATTTTTAGGAACATTTCCTTTGGTCTGGCAGACATGGATGGTAGTCTCCATTTTCAAAAACAAGACTGTAGTCCAACTATTGAGGTTTCACACAACTGAAGGCCGTTACAATATATTGTCAAAAAAAACAAGGGTGAACAACAAGTCATCCACCACATGGGAAACGCTTTTTGAAGCACTTTGAGCTCTGCACACCTGGATAATCACTGCAGCGGTGACTGTCAGATTGTGGTGTTAGTTTTAGAAAGTTAGAAAAGATTGGGTGATGCAGACCCTCCTGTGCTGAGCTTTTCACCTCTTTTAGACTGCACGAACTCTCTTTTGCGGTACACTTTGGCCTTCAGCCTCCCTGGGAAAGCCTTATACTGTGGTTCTGTAAAGAAGGCTACACTCAACTGTTAATCTTCACACTCAGGAGGAACTACGCTGAATCTGGTCTGACCACAGAGCAGTGGACCAACAGCTTTTTCTCACACAGATAACAGAGGAGTTCAGGGAATTTGATAATCCTGTGTTAATGTGTTTTGTGGATTTAGAAACAGCTTACCCCTGTTTTCCCTGAGGTATCCTGTCAGAGATGGCGCAGGAGTGTGAGGTGCCAGGGTCACTGCTATGCTTTTACCCTCAAAGAGAGAAAGCTGTGTTCACTCGCCTGGCATCAAGTCAACCCTAAACCTAGGAATCCCACAGGAGCATCTGTAAGAAGAAGTTTCCAGGGGGGAAGTTGTTTGGAGGAAGTCATGTCTGCTCTGACCCGGATAAATGTCTAGAAAGTGGATGGGTGGATGCATGGAAAATTAATTTTACAGCCACATAATGAGGTTTTCTCAATTATCTAACTCTCACTAATCTACTCAGCAAAGTCAGACTTCTTTGATTTGCAATAATTCAAAATACAATAATACTATTTTTCCAACTGTTTACACATATTAAAGGACCTTGTATAGATACAAAGTACTTGCATGGATACAGTAATATCTTGGCTGAGAAGCTTTCAGATTAGCTCTAGAAGAATGTCTGAACTCGTGCTCCGTGTGTTGTTGGTGGTCCACCTTTAATTACTCAGCAGGGTTCGTCTCTAATGGTTAAACAAAGGCTTTTGTGCTGCGCTGCTGCTTGAATTATGAATTCAGAATACATAAGTGAGTACCACAATGCGGCATTATAGAGATGATCTACTTATTCATAGCTAATGTTTCTGACCTCAAAGCTCGACCATGTTTCAAAGACAAACCTCACTGAAAAAGGACAGGAGCTCCTTGACTTTCACGCTCTGATGAAAATGATCCATAAAGTAATGTAACACTTTAATATGAGCGTACGTGACTTATCTGTAATAACATGCATTAATAAGAGCAAGACTCAGCATGAATTAATGTGTGAATAAATGCATGATACGAACTCATGAGGGTCCATACTAATACACTGTTGACTTCGTACATGGCACATAAAAATCTAACTTAAGATCATTAACGAATATATGTAACTGATACATTCATTAGCCTGTTGGGTCAAATGCAGCCTCAGTATGATTTCATGATGGCTCGAGTCCAAGTGAGAACATAAGTCACTTATTTTGTTTTAAAAGTCATTATATTAGTGACTCGAGTCTGATTTAAGTCCAACTTATCTATGTAACGATTGATAGGGATATGAAAATCAATTACAGCAACTCAAATCTCCTCAGAGCTCTTCTTCTCAGTCATCTCCCACGACACACACACACACACACACACACACACACACACACACACACACACACACACACACACACACACTCTCTCTCTGTATCTGGATCCACAGTTATGTAAAAATAATTTCAAAGATGTCTAATGATTTCACTAAGTATAAATGGTAATGAAATAATAATAGGGCTGCAACTAACTGTTTACAATCAATTAAGTTTGGGATTTTTTTAACCACTGTGGAAATTTTGTGGCATTAGGTTTTGAACTTAAAGGATGAGGCTTTTGTATTAGCAACAACCTAAAAAGCTGATAACGTAGGTAGTGACTGAACATCGTTGGGGAGATTCATGAGACTCACACATGTTGAGAAAATCCAAAAGACTAAGTTTGATTAAAAAAATGAAAAAAGTGGACTGTATAAAGATTTAGAAGAAACTTTAAATTGTATTAATACCATTTTTCTCTCACCATTTATGTTCTTTATGTATTGATGAAAAACAATAAAATGTTACTTACAATTTAGAGGTTTTGAAGAGCGTGTGTACAAAACTGCAGCTACATTTGGTGAGTTTTGTTGGTGAGAAAAGAGTTCATGAATTTTTAAAGATCTGGTCACCAAACACTTTTTGTGTCAAAGCAAAAATGATTCACAGTTTAGACCGCATAGACTGTTGTGGTGCTAACTGTGTGAAGACTTTTGAAAAAGTGAAAGCTGTAATTCGTGCTGAGTCATGCGTTTATTAATGCATTAATTACTGATGATGAGTTAAGTACACGTACGATAAGTGTTACCAAAAAAAACCCAACAAACAGTTACACCTGGCTGTGCTACACAGTGTTTCATTTTCAAGTTCTCTCTCTTTCGTCATGTTCCTTCTTGACAAAAATCTGCTTTCATGACAAAATGCTAAAAAAATAAAAATGTGTGTGTGTGTGTGTGTGTGTGTGTTTTCACAGTGATATCACCTAATGTTACTTTCAGAGTGTGACAAGTGTGCGGTCCAACTGTCAGCTTAAGTTAAAGCCTGAACTTCAGGCCAGTCTGTGTATGAATGTGTGTGTGTGGGGGCGCTAGGATGCTGACGCTGAGTCCGCTGGGGTACAGAGTCTATTAGGCTTTTATAAGAGCTGTCATATGCACGCAAACAACACACACACACACACACACGCACACACACGCACACGCACACACACAGATACACAGAGTGACTACACTTTCTGCAGGTACAGAGCACTCTTAAACAGTGTCTCCCTCTCCCTGCTGTAGATGCTTAAGATGGCGGTCATCACTGTCACTGACGTCAGCAGAGTCCCAGTGAACTGGTGACAGTGTTTCTGCTGCTGTTACAGGTATGTGACTGACTTCTATGTGATGAAATGAAACCTGACAGATTTAAAAAACAGGAGGCGGACAGCTGGAGAGCCGAGGGGGCACTAATGTCTTGTAAAAGTCAAATATTTGTCCATGCCGTCACACCTCTTACAATCCTAATTTGACAGCTGCCACCATTCACTATCCCTCTTATTCCCTAACTTCATTTCATTCTCTCTCTGTTCAGCAGCTCCTCTATCTCTTTCTTCTGCTCTCTGTATCTCTTTCTTTCTCTCTCCTCCTCCTACGTGTGCCCCCCTCACCTCTTTTCTCTCGCCGTTTGATCAGCGGAGCAGCATCTCAGCAGGAGTATTTGAGGAAAGAGAAGGCTCCCCTGCTTTATTCTTTCTTTCTTACCCCTCTGTCTTACATCTCTCTGTGCTCTTGTTTGCTCCTCTCCCCTATTTTCTTCTCACTTTAATATTCCTTCTTCACTTCTCTTTCACACACTTTCTAATCTTTTTCTTCCAAAAGTCTTCACAATGTAGGATTTAACACAGTAACCACGGTGCATGTATACGTGTTCGTGTGTGTGTGTGTGTGTGTGTGTGTGTGTGTGTGTCTTTAAGTGTGTGAACAGAGAGGGTACAGTAGTAGTGTTCAATTACACAGCAGGAGAGTTGCCTCTGAGTCACTCAAACTAATCTGGCCTGAAGGTGCAGCTCCAGAGACCTGCGATGTGTGTCTGTGTGTGTGTGTGTGTGTGTGTGTGTAACTTCTGCAGTGTGTCTATTTCTGTAGGCCTTAAATTTGTGTATGTGTATGTGGTTATGTACAGGGTTAGCTAAAAGTAACTATATTGTAATTATTAGCTGTTATTATTATTAAAAAAGGAAATGTTACGTACGCATTTGGAAAAGTAGCTTCATATTTAAAGAGTAGGCTGGTAAATTCTTTATTCTTCTTAGTGTCAACAAATGCCATTAAAAGACCAAAACAAAAAGACTTTTTCCCGCTAACAAATATTGCCAGTGTAGCCTGCTTACAGCCTATTTCTTTTTGCTGTACACCTCAATTGTTGTCCAAAAACTATTAAATAAAAACAACAAAAATGAGCCAAAACGTTGCACTGGATGACGTGTGTTATTTGTGTTGTTATCATGAACACGAGCACTGTAGTTTATTTTGAGTCAGTTCCACATACACTGTCCTGAACTCACTAGAGCACCAAATCTGTATTCATCCGCTAGTGAAAATAGTCCCCAACAAACGCATTATTTACTGCGGTTTGATTAATATATATTTGTGAATAATTTTTGAAGACTTATCTTGTTCAGTAGGAATGAATGGGCTTGAATGGGTAGTAGGGTAAGTATTGAGGGACTAAAGGCGCCAGTATACTCCGTCAGAACTGCTTGTCGGATGATTGAATAACTTCAGAAACCTCGTTTCCCCCACACCTTTCCGATGTTGGAATAGGGGGGGCTGTATCTGACCATTTCTGTGACACGTTCAGAAATGATTTCTGAAACCGACAATCCGACATTCACGCCCACAGCTGTGCAGAGGTGAGGACGTAAGTGAAGTGAAAAGTGGGTTTGAACAGCTCTCTGAAGCCCTCTTTTTAATTAATGTTAATACAGAGTGTACAGTATGATACTGTTCTAACTTTAAAGCTACTTAAGAAGAAAAGCGGAAAATCTGAGTGTTTAGGGGTTGCATTGTACTCTGTGTTCATATTTTAAACAGTACGAAACATTTTGAAATAATCTGAATGTTGAACTGTGGTAGGCTGTAATGTGTGTGTGTGTACGGTGCAGTATATAAGCAGGTTGCAGGGCTGAATCCCCACGATGAGGCTCAGGAGACGTTACACAAGACAAAATTGTTCATTGGATGCGACAACTCCTCTCACCGAGCTGCAGAACGACGCCTGACAGCCTCACACACCTCATCAAGTATTTAATGCAAACTATGTTTCATGCATGGCTGTTTGCGTGTGCTGTACGTCGGTCTTTGTGTGTGTTTGTGTGTATGTGTGTGTGAGAGAGAGTGTGTGCAGTTGAACAACTCTTGATAAGAGCAATACACCGGCAGAAGATAGAACTGCATCCTCTCGCTCTCTCTGACACACACACACACACACACACACACACACACACACAGATGAGGCCTCCAGAGTTCAGCTGGCTCTGCCCTTTGCCACGGGCAGTGAGCCTTTGTGGGACACTGCATTGTGGATATTGTTAGACACCAAATGTTACAGTTCATTTTTGCTGTTTGTTTTATTTAGGGAAGGGACCATCTTTAAAAATTGTACCATGACCACAGAACATTCTTGTTTCTGGTTGCTGTCAGGTGTTCGGCCCGTCACCGACTGGCTGCTGTTTCATCAGAGGACATTTCACATTATGCAGCAAATTTATGCCCTGATTTTGGCCTGAGTGACAGTTTTGCTTGTTTGAGCGCTCACACTGAAGGACTGGTGAGTGCAAGAGCAGGAAGGTGACAAAGCTGCAGATCAGGGAATCCTGAATCATCCGGTGTTCGCGGGTCCTTAAAAATCATGTTTCCTGACAGTTCAAAAAGAACAGACAGTCATTGTGAGAATACATTGACTTGGACTTGTGCATACCTTATTACTGAACATATTTCAAGGGAAAGAGAAGCGGGGATGGTAACGTGAGAAACTGGATTAGCTACACACAGCTAAGCAAACGCTGCCTGCCTGTCTTAGTTAGGCTATATTTATTTTATTTATATTATTTTTTGATAAACTTACCTTTCTTAGAAAACATTATGTAATCATAGGCCTTCATTTATATTTGAGTATTATTATTATTAATATATGTTATTAATAATTATAAGCCTTACTGCCAATGTAATTTGGTTAATCTGTATATTATCCCTGTGATAATTAACCCAATTTAGGGACACTCTAAAACATGGGAAGGACATTTTATTGTTTTCGCAGAAACATTGTTTTGCAGCAGTTTCTTGAACATGTTGATGACAAACACTCCTCCGTGGCTGCAGTCAATGGAAGTGAATTCCAACCATTAAAATGACAAGTCAAATGTAGGTTGTCAATAGCACAATCACTTGTGATGAAGTGGAAGAGTGGTCAGCCATTTCACAGCCTCCCCTGTTGGTTGAGAGGTCCCTGATTTGCACTGGCCTCTCTGCTGGCTGGGGTTCCTCATTTTTCTCACAGCTACAGGTGTCCCACTGAGCCAGGTGTCAACCCAAATGGCAAACATAATCCACTCCTGTAGGTGGTCTTATAACTCACATGTCACCAGCTTCTTTATGCTTTTAGCCAACCCCTGCAGCTCTCAGTTATTTAAATAACTACAGTCCCTTTTTGTTGGCATACAGCATGAAATCACTCACCATTATTGCATCCAGTCATTGGACTTGTGTTCCTCAACAGATGTGACTCACGCCAGAGCTGATCACACAGAGATAGCAAAACAAAGCACTGCATGTTTTGGAAAGGATTTGGATTGCTGGGCCCTGAATGCTAGGTCACGTTGTATGTTGACAAGAAAGTCAGGCAGAAATCTGCACTCTCTTTGTATCCCATGAGGATTAGAAGAGTAGGAGTGGCTGCAGCTGAAAGCAAAGGACAACGAGTAGGGGACTGGATGGAGCTATGGTGGTGACCTGCTCTGACATCCTTTCCTCCAAAAACCTTTGTTGGTGACTTAAATTTTGCACGGTTATATCGGTCGGTCAGACGATGTATCCTACAGACTTTGGTGATCCCTTTGTCACGATCTGGACTCGTGGTATTATGATTTGGACTCTTTGTGTTATTATGAGTATTCTTCGGTTGCCCCTGTTGTATTTTGAAGTTTTGGTCGGTCTTGTTTCCTGTGTTTTGGTTGTCTTGTCTCGTGTTTCCTGTGTGTCCCGGCCCTGGTGTCATTATCCTTGAGTCTCTTCACCTGTTCCTCGTTTTCGCACCTGCCTCTGATTCCCTCATTTGCTCCCTCCATGTAACACAATGTAACCCTTGCTGTTTCCATGTTCCCTGTCTTCAGTGCTCTTAGTTCCGTGAGTTTTTCATGTTCATTTGCTGGTCTACCTGCCAGCAAGACCAAGTAAGAATTAATAAACCTTTTGAACGGCTCCTGCTCCCGTGTATGTCTGCTTTTGGGTCCTTCTCCTACTCCTGCTGAACCCATACCCTGACCATTTCATTGGTCAACACTACAGCTGGCATTCTATTGGTTGGGAAATTTTGACAGAGTTGTTGCACAAAAAAATCTGAGAGCAGAGCAGAAATGTGAGAGCGCACAGAAGCAGTCTGAGTGCGAGAGCAGGGTTTTGAGGGAGAATATTACAAAATCTGAACATGAAATCAATAAATCATGCTCTCAAAGTGAAAGACCACTCTCTTGATTAAATGTAGGGAAAACGCACCATATATCCAGGGACTGAATCACCAACCCATAAGACTAAGGGCCAACCTGCTCTAGCACCTGATGTACAGCCTCCCTGGCAAAGAGTAATAATGGTCAGGAAGTTTTACAAAACTGTTCATTGTTGCCAAGGAAATAATAAACTAGACCAGGCAACCACTAAAACAGACTGACAGAATATTAAACCAAAACTATACTATTGCTCGAATGAAAGCCGTCACAGGAACAGCACAGGACAGATCAGCACACACTTTGATCCGGTAGATACACAAACAGCAACGTTGTTATCTGTCAAGGAAAAATGTTCTAAGTCTGAGTAAAGAATGAGGCTCCACAGTTTGCATGTCCCAGCAGACAGGTGCAAATAATGTCTCAGTGATTAAATAAAAAAAGATCTGACACAGGCTGAGTGCTTCCCACTGGCAGCAGACATTACAGCCAGCATGAAACTCTTCAAACACCTTGGACAGCTCCCGCACTGCTGACGCGTCCACAATCAGCACCTTGGACAGAGACACAGCAGCACAGCCTCTGTGCTGTCCTCCACCGAGTGAAATAAAGTCAAATATCTGCTGACATTAAACTGAACAACAGTTTTCATTTGTTTACAGCAACAAACACTCGGGAAAAAGTGGGTGAAAAAGTCAAAGGATGCATATTGTTTTAGTTGCCGCAATTGGAGGAATTAAAGCATAAATCCATATCCTGTGTATGGAGCCAGTCGGGGGGCGTGCATCAGGCCCAGTGGTAAGCTTCCTTTTAAGAAAGAAGAAATACTCCGTGCCTCCTGTTGAGTCTCCAGTTTGGATTTTCTCCTGGTGTGAACATAATTCAATACACGTTTGTACAAGGATTCTTCTTACATTGGGGACTTACAGGCTTTTCCTGTCCATGAGATGCTCTAAAAAGCAGCAGGGTTCACCACAACTGCATAGATAAATCTCTGTGGTTACAACTAGATAATTCATGGCCTCACTCAGCAGCGCTGAAAGGTCGGTTTACTCACCTGAAAAAACGTGTTTGACACTGACAGGTACTTTAACAAATTGCTAACTTAATTTTGTTTTCTAACTTTAAGAAAATGCACACAGCGAGGCACAGTGTGAGTTTCACTACAAGTCCATCAAATTAAGCAAGACGCACAACTCTTTTCCAATATGCCTTGCTTCATTTTCCAAAGGTTTCTTTGTACATTGCCTTTAACAGGGTGGTATCTGAGGTTGTTTATATATAGTTTAAATCACCATAAACACAAGTTATTCAAAACAATATTACAATCGTTGATGTCCATGTCCATAGTAGCTGTTTCTGGAGCTTTCAGTCAATTTTCAAGGTCAAATTCTACTTATTATTATATGCTAAATTATACTATACATTAAACTTTGAAGCTTATAAGCTTATTATCCAAGTTATAATATGTATTTTCATTAGTTTTATTCATTTGTATTATTATTATTATTTTATGTTTGTGTGGAGTGATTTTATTGATGATATAGGTATTTATTGTGTTGGTTTGTTGGTAGTAAGACTTCACCAAGTCATCTGGACTCCTGCATCTTAGCTATCTTTACATCAAGGGCCGCAAAGAAAACATGTCTCGTACTTTATTGTGTCATCCTTGACGCCTGTCTGTCACTTAATGTCAGATAAACTGAACTAAAAAGCTTTTGCCCTCATCCTCTCTCACCTAGCAACCTTAGATGAAAAGTGACAGATTTACCTTCTCTGGGCTGCAAATTATTCTCACATCTTTGATTTTTCTTTTTAACTCTGCAAGCAGAACACTAAACATTATTGTTGATGGTCACGCTGATCGCTCACAAGGCCGGTAATGTTGTAAACAAGAGGTGAAACTGCTGGTAATTTATAGGCAGAGCTCTGACAAATGACTGTTTCCAGGAAGTAATGAGTAAAGCAACAAGATTCAACATTAATGCCATCTTTTACTGGCTGATATATTACCTTTTCATGGATGCCAAACTCAATACTTTCAATAAAACATACACCAGAAACAAAGAATACAATGAAGCCTCTGAATGTTGGAACACGGTTTCATATGTAATTGTTCATTTCAGTTACACACATGCGCAAGCTGTCCTCGTTTGGGGCGTTATGGTTGGGGGAGGTGGGTGATGCAGAGGGGACGATGCCCAGCGGCGAGCGCTTTTCCCCCTGGGAGGACTGAGTGCCTCTCTCTCTCTCTCTCCTGCCTGGAGCTTCATCATTTATAGAAGAGACAAAATAAAACAAACACAACAAAACGGCGCGAAGTCTGAGAGCTGCGGCTCTCACATTTTACAACCTCTCACACATAGAGAGGGTAGCTGGAGATGCACACGGAGCAAAGTTTGTCCAACTCCTTGTTCCTGCCTCCCAGCATCCCTCAGCAAGCAGCAGTCAGGTGGAAACCCTCTATTAGAATAACAGCAATGCTACACACTGTGTATGTGTGCGTCAGACTGGATGTAACATAAATGGTGTGATTAGCCAGGTTATTAAAGCTAAATTTACTCTAAATGTTCTGTGTCTATTTCTGCACCTGGAAGTACCCTGATTAGCATATAGCTATTAGCATAAGCATAGCCTGGAAGAGCTTTATGTGTGTGTGTGTGTGAGTGTGAGAGAGAGAGAGAGAGAGAGAGAGAGAGAGACAGAGGAGGTGAGGCAGGGACTAGTTGTCATCAGTCACGCATGACATCTCTCCACTGTGTGCTTATTTGAGATTTATAGCTTTCTACCAGGGAAGCCATGTTGCCTTTGTTGCTCAAACCGAGCTGACTGACAGAGACTGTGGTGTCAATCAAGCGTCATCTGTCAGCATTTAGTAAAGCCAGCAGAAAGTCCACCATCAGAGCAGTGAAAGGAGCCATTTAGCCCGGATATTAAAGGGGTACTCCAGTGATTCAGTATTTGAGGACTCGCAAGGCGCAGCTTAAAGACAGGATGGTTAAAACTGAAAGCAGCAGAGACTGAGATATTCTGTCTTTTAGTACGTAACAAGAGTGACGGTCCAAACGCGCCGTTTCCATAATGCAACTCGAGTACACCCTGATATCTTTGTGTTAAAAATGTGAAGTCTCAAGCCCAAGACAAGATAACCCTGGTGACACCACTGGGGTTATTTCTCAGACTTGAAGAAAAAAAAATCTCAAAATGTTTTACAACCATTTTTACAAGCTGAGTAGAACTTCTCATGACAAATAAAGTGACTTTCATGAGTAAAATTGAGTAAACAACTGCAGACATGGGGGCTTATCAGCAGCGTTGGGCAGTAAAGCGTTACAGTAATGCAGTGGTGGAAGACATATTCAGATCTTTTACTTAAGTAAAAGCAGCAATACCACAGTCGAAAAATACTCTTTAACAAGTAAAAGTCTTGCATTCAAAATCTTTGAATTACGTAAGTAAAAGTATTAGCATCAAAATATACTCATACCAAAAGTAAAAGTACTCATTATGCAAAATGGCCCATTACAGAATCATATATATTACATCACTTAATCATAATTATTGATGCATTAATGTGTTGATCACTTAAATGTTGCAGCTGGTAAAGGTGGAGCTAATTTCAACTACTTTATGTACTGCTGGTATATAATAATATATCATAATTTATTATCTTATTATCTCCCTATGAAATGTAGTGGAGTAGAAGTAGGAAGTAGCATTAAATGGAAATACTCAAGTAAAGTAGAAGTAGGAAGTGCAGTACTTGAGTAAATGGATTGAATGAGGTCGGGGGACCTCTGGTGAATGTGTGGATAGGATGGATCCACACAGAGGATGTGATACAGGCTGGCGGTCACGCTCAGATGACCGGGGGAGGTGCAGAAAGAGACACGAAGGCTGAGGTTGCGGGTAACAGAGCAGGTTTAATGAAGATAATAGCGATATGATTGGCTGTTGAGCTGCAGCCATGGCAGCGTGCTGCAGAAAGGGATTAAAGGAAAAGCCGACATTAGACAAAGCATACAGGCTGCGTGGGTAATGTCAAATAAACCGCCTATAGGAAATTTCAGTCAGACAACTCACATTGAAATGTTTATTACAGCAGCAGAACAGTGTTAGACTTTGGCGTCTAGGCTCCAACCTCATCGCTCCCAGCAGATATGTTTACATGAGATATTGGGGAGTGATGAGCAAATATCTTAAACCCCCCAAAACTGCCTGGATTCGGAGCCTGACGCTACTGATGTGAGGATCTTCTGTGTGTGGGCCTAGGCACCAGCCGCAGTGTGGCCATTCCCCATAAGCACCACAGGCCACGAGGGGAATATTCTGTGTACTGAACACAGACCTCCTGCAAGCACAAAACAGATATGCTAAGATGGATGAATGATCTAACCCAGCAAACCACCTGAAATGCAACAATAGAATTAGGCAGCAAGGCAGATACAAGTATTTATTAATGCATTAAGGGGTGCAGGAGCTCATGAGCTTTTGTGCGGTCAAGATCTCCTTTTTGTGGAGCCTAACGTGACGTTGGTAGGCAGAGGATGACCAGCGGCCCAGGGATTTTAGAGTTGAGGTAGGCACGTGGAGAGCTGCAGCTGTAGCTGTGCCAATTCTTAGGGAGTGAGGGGAATAGCGTTCAGGGGGTAGGCTGCAGCTCAGGCAGAGATCACGCAGCTTTGAGGAGAACCAGGATCTCATCATGGGTTTGCAACCATCAGTGATGAACAGCTGTGCCGACCGATGGGTCGGGGAGCGATGATACAGGAATTTCATCATGGAAGTGAAAGGACAAAAAGTAGTGTTAGTCTTAGCAATGATGATTTGAGTGCCTTCGCAAGATCTATCAGACTTTGAGTGCTTCAAGAAATATTGAGTACATGTGCTCTTCTAAGGCTAAATCAGAGAAGGTGAGATCATGCTGAGGATTAAAGGAGAGAGATCTGACTGTATATTCACCACACCTGAGAAACCCACAGAAGGCCATTAACAGAACTGCTTCCAACATAATATCAATATACAGTGAAAAAAAACCTTGTCTTAACCTTGACACCAACTTATGCACCAGTGAAATAGTGAGAGGCAGTCTCTTATCATTGCCTTTTATAGGCCGTTGAGCAGCAGCTGAATGGAAGGATTGCATGGCTTTGATACTTTGCATTGGAAGATGGCGGGATTCGAATGAAAATACAATAAATGCACAAACTACAGCAATATCTACTGGAAAAGGACTAAGGAGGAGGTTGGCGCAAAAGGAAAAGTAGAAAAGCCAAGCTGAACCATAAGCTTTAATTGTGTAATTAGAGTACAAAAGATCCTGCAGGGGCTTGGACATGCTTAATCGAGAGTCATCTGATTGAATGGAGGGCATGGCATGATGGAGGGCTTGGCCTGGGGACACATAGTTTTGAACTCCTGAAATTTAAAGCGAGAAAGAGCATCAGCTACGTGGTTTTCGTGATCAGGAAAGAAAGTAGCTCGCAAGGTGAAGTTATTTAGAACGCATGACCAAGTTAAACGGCGCATGAGACTGTTTATTGTTGGGATTTTTGAGCGGCCCTTATTGATTGTTTCTACTGTAGTCACGTTGTCACCAAACACCATAATTTGTTTCCTGGTCCACCTGCTGCCCCATAGCGAGCAAGCGACGACGACGACTGGGTACAGCTCATGAAGAGCGGTGGATTTAGAATCGTTATGGAACTGAATTTCAGTTGGCCAGACATCTGCAAACCATTCATTATTGTGAAATCCCCCAAAACCAACAGCAGGGGCCGCATCAGTAAAAGACTGGAGGGAATCTGAAGACTTGACATATAATTGTCATTATAAAAGAAGGAAATACCGTTTCATTCGTCGCATAGCAAGGCCCAGAAACGCAGATCTGAGCGACAGCCTTCGTCTAAGACCACAGTATCTTTCAGATTTTGAACAGAATTAGCCAATACGAGCAAGCGTGATATGAATGAATGACCATGAGGGATGATACGCATAGCGAAGTTAAGGTGGCCTAACAGAGATAAAAGATCTCTTTTAGAGAGAACGGTAGCAGCAGACCAGCATATGATCGCTGCTCTGATGCGAGACAGCTTATCTTGTGGCAGTGATGCTTGCAAAGCTCATGGAAAAGGTTTTTTACTGTGGAGATGCTGCGAGCTGGTGGAGGCGAAGGAAAGTCAACCACTAAAAAGTCATCCAAAAGATGCAAGACAAAAGGGAGTTTGCAGGTGTTGTAGAGAATCCAGCATAATGCTTCTGACAAGGTGTCGAAAATGCGAGGTCTAATGTGGCAACCGAATGTCAGTTTAACAGAGAAGTAAAACTTTGAACGTCATTTAATGGCAAAAAGATGCCATTGCGAGGGGTGAAGTGGCATGACATGAAGGCATCTGTAATGTCTGCTTTTGCCAGCCAAGCACCAACCCCTGCCGACTTAATCATCTGCACAGCATTATCTACAGAAGCGTAGAACAAGGAAAAGGGCTCTTGAGGAATTAAACTATTTATACTCAGAATGGACGAATCGTGGGGAGCTGAGAGATCAATGATGAGACGGTTGCTGTTTGAATATTTCCTGGTAGTGACGCCTACGGGGCTTACGATGAAGATAGTAAAGAGGGATTTTGACAACGGACCTAACCTTTTTAACCCCTTTTGATAGGAGCTCGTCTACTGCAGGCTTTTACAGACATGGGTCACTTTTGGGAGCCAGCATAGACCTGCTAGGAATCCTTGAACTAAGCCGGTGATAAGGTAACAAAGCATCTATTAGGGTGCTTTGGAGAGAGCTGGGACATTCACTGGAGTCGAAGGATGCTTCATGTTTATTTCCCTGATTTAGCGGACGGAACCTCCTGGGACACATCGAGTGTGGGTGGCTGTCTGCACACCAACTACACACATGCATAAATTTACAGTCAGGAAATGTACAGACATTCTCATTGAAATGAATGCTGATAGGGGACTTATCCTGTGGGAAACTGTACCTGTTGCTTTGTAGGATGGCTTATAGAATACAACCCTGGATATTTTGGCTGGGGCTGAGATTTTGAGGCGGACAGTTCCTGCAGAGCAGTTCTTGGACAGAGGGAGGACATGCGGGAGAAGGAACCGCAGATGGAGCAGGCTAGGGTCTAATGTCCAGTAAAATGTCTGCTGATTAGGGGCAGGTCGACCACAGACCAATTTATTCTCTGATTGAATTTCTGGATATACATGGCAGCTTTGGCAGAGAAGGATTTATGATATTCTTAAAAGAGAGAGCCACCGTAGGAGCAAGGTCTGAGATCATAGCCAAATAGGTGTCGAGCTCCTCCCTGCGTTGCGGATAAACTTTGCGTATGGTGTCTCTAAAGACACCAACGGAGACGTTGAATTCTGCCAAAGTTAGAGTTTTTGACAATCTGGGATCACTATCTTTAAGAACTACGGAAAAATCCCCACAATCCACAAATCTATTGTCAGCAGATTCAGAACCGCATAACAGAATCATAACAGAAACCAGATTTACATCATGGCCTGTTAGAATTTGATTCCTGAGGGAATCGGGAATTGCTGCTGCAGGGGGCCGGAACTGAGAACCCATGGTTAGAGCTGGGACTGCAGTTCCCAGGGTCCTGTGGGGTGTGACATCAGCAGGAAGCGGGGCAGCTGGAGCCGTCTCGGAGGTAGAACAAAATAAATTCTGAATCGACTTGGGTTCGGTCCAATCACAAACAATAAGAATTGTCCCTCCCTTTCCGTAATCTGAAATGTCGTGTTTTGTGAAATGTCGTTGTGTTTTGACCTTCAGGGCCACCGTAAATTAAACTAATAATTTCACTGCTAGACTCACAGTCATGTGAGATATACAGTATATTAATCAACAGCAAAGGTCCCTGCAGTCCAGACAAACATACAGCACACCCACTACACAAGACAATAATGGGACGCCAAGGCTTCAACCTCAACATGAGGCCACAGCCACACTGTGCGGCCCTACACTGAAACAAGGATCACAGCCTTTAACTTTACTGGCATGGCTTTGTTTGACCAACCCGAGTGTCTGTGTGAACTGCAGTTTATAGGACCAGCAGTTCTCAATCAGAGCTAATTGAGTGCAGAAGGTGTGTCTCCTCTGCATGTGGGCGTGGCCAAGACAAAGCAGACAGCAGAGACAGAGCTGGGCCTTTCGTAAACCACTACAGTAATGTGATTACTTTTGACTTTTTTTTCAGTAATGAGTAGTGTAAGGAATTACAATTTGAAATTCAGTAATTACATTACAGTTACTGACTGCAGTAGCGCTCAGTTAGTTTGACAGTTCGGGGGTCGGGCTTGTTCGCTGTCTTTCAGTGCACACAGTAGACCGGTGTGTGTTAGTTTGACACAGGAGCTCGATGTGTGGGGAGGAGGTTAGCCTCTACAAAAAGAGGAGAAATGTGACTCCCAGTAACTCCAAAGTTCTTTTATTGGTATGAGATGTGTTCTTAGTTAGCTGGCTTACTAATGCTTAAAGTCTGTGTAAAGGCCTTTTCTAAACACATTATACATGTTAGAAAAGTCTGTGAACTGTGTAGTACTGAATTGTGGAGTTGTAACCGTTAAACTGGTTTTCACCATTTTTGTGTTCAGGATTTTTGTGGCGGGCCTGAAATCATGACGCACTGGAGCCATAATGAGCATGACCCTAAACTCAAGATATTGTCAACCAACTGAACTGTCAATTCGATATTATGTACAATCGTAAAGTTATCTACCAGCGCCTTCAGCGAACACGCCCCCAGCGTTCTAGAGCAGAGAACACTGCTTGTTTTTTGAAACTTGTTTTATATACTTGCTGATTTTTTTTAATCATTCAAATTTGCCTGGGAGGTTGATAACACATTTTTCTGTGGTTTGACAAAACACATTTATTATTGCCTTACACGGACTTTTAGCTTACATTCAGGAATCAGTGGTTTTGTTCAGAGTTGGAGAGTGTGTGAACCCTGGAGCTTCACTGTGAGCACAGGACTTCTGGAGAGCTGCGTGCTACTTTAAGCTAGCTGCTGATGGTTAGTAAATACCTCCAAATCATAGTCTGCGTATTTGTTAAATCACAATGTGACATTTTATATTTCTACATGTGTTAAATACAGAGGATGTGACGTGGGTGTGGATTTAGAGTTTGAAGTTGGGTAATGTAACAAGAGATGTAACCACTTACTTTAGATAGACTTAGTATAAGGCTGTGCTGTCAATCAAACATCATCTGTCAACATTTGACCAATCCCTTTGCCACAACTGGTCTGGCTGCAGTAAATAAGTGGATGCAGAACAATTGTCTTAAATTAAATGGTGAAAAAACTGAAATTTTATTAGTTGGCCCACAAGCAAAAAGAGAGCTGGTTCTTGCCAATCTTGGCAGTTTGGCCCCACAGGTTAAATCGGAGGTCACAAGCCTGGGTATTATCCTAGACTTAGACTTAACTTTTAAATCCCACATAAAGAGGATGACCAAGACAACTTTCTTTCATTTAAGAAATATTGCAAAGGTACGGCCGTTCCTATCCCAACAAGAAAACTTGTTCATGCATTTATCTCAAGTAGATTAGACTACTGTAATTCTCTGTTCACCGGTCTCCCAAAACAATCAATTGATAAACTACAGTTAATTCAGAACTTTGCTGCCAGACTTTTAAGTAGAACAAGAAAGAGAGAGCGAATCACCCCAGTTTTACTGAACCTGCACTGGCTCCCCGTATCTTTTAGGATCGATTTTAAAGTTCTTTTACTTGTTTACAAGGCTCTTAATGGGTTGGGACTGGCCAACATTACTAACACTTTGTCGTTTTATAATCCTTCACGGCCTCTTAGATCCTCTGCTGCCGTTTTTTTAAAATATAAACTCTCACACGAATAAGAAAATTGGCAGCTCAGACTTTTTTAACTATGCCCCAAAACTATGGAACTCCCTCCCCAAGGCTGTAAGAGAGGCAAGCTCTGCGAACATTTTTAAATGACAATTGAAAACGTATTTATTCAGCATTGCTTTTAACTAATTATTACTCTTCCCTTGTTTTGTTTTATCTTGATATATTTTATTGTTCGTATGCCTTTTTTTATTTTAATGCTATCTCTTATATATTATGCCGTCCTGGCATACCCGTTCTTGTAATTAGCTGCTTCTCGTGTTTGTTACTTATTTCTTTGCTTGGTTTTATTGCGCAGCATTTGCACTATTTTATTTTGCATGTTTTATTCTCTTGTTCCTTCACTTCTACTGTACTGCACTTTGAGCTGCACCCCCTGTATGAAAGATGCTATATAAATAAAGTTTATTATTAAGTTTATTATTAACATTTACCAAAACGTGCAGAAAGTCCCCACTCAGAGCTGTGAAAGGAGCAGCTTCGCCCTGATTCAGACGCCCAGAACAAAACGTCTCCTTTGACTATATATCAGTCCTGAAAGCAAAATCAAAATCAGAACTGGCCGTCCCTCCCACCTTTCTTCTCATGCTGGATGGATGACTTTGACAGTAAAATGCTGTCAACCCCCATCAAATCACTATGAACATGGACACACACACATTTAGAAGCCTGAATGTCAACATGTTGAGAAAAATTGAAACAGTTTTGTTCTTTTTCCTCAAGCGCACGATATCCAAGGAAAATGAGAAAACATTTTCACGCTGCAACACACACACACACACACACACACACACACACACACACACACATACAGTCTTTTACACAAAGTGAGTGCTGACCGCTGGAGGCTGAGAATAGATGTTCCAAGTTGATGTAACTATTATTTCTCCTCTCTTTCTGCTCTACTCTCCCCTGGTTCATGTTACACCTATCTCGTCTTCTCTCCCTCCTCCTCCTCATGCTGCTGCTGCTCTCTCATTTCTCTTTATTCATCTCATCTCTCTCACTCTTCTTCCTCCCCTTTCCTCCCCTCTGACTAGGCTCAACTCACTCCAGTATTTTTAGTATTTGTGAGTAGGCGTCGCCAGGTCCTTATGAATTTTCATGGGTTTGTTTAGTGTGTAGGCTGACACGCTGCTCTCTCTCTCTCTCTCGCTCTCTCCCCCTCTCCTTCTATCTATCCAGCTCTCTCACACGTACAATCACAACAGTTTAAGAACACAAGTGTACATGCAAACACACACACTTGTTAAGTGTGTAGGCTGACTGCTGGTTAATGAGGATGTTTGAAGTCTTGGGAAGAGCCAACAGCCTACAGCGGGCCTGTCAAAATCAAAGCTATCACCCTCATCGTCCTCCATCATCATTTTGCTCTGTTTCTTCTTCTCTCTGACTTATGTCTCTTGTTTTCCTCTGGACTCCTCTCCTCCAGCAGCGGGGCTGCTCAGATGGAGACGTTCCCTAATCCAGGAAATTAATTATCTTAATTTATCTGCTTAATCTCACACCCCTCCGGTATGGCTATATATGGTAGAACACCCACTCTGATGTGTGTGTAGCCTTGGGATTACGTCTGTGCTTCTACAGGATACTGCACATGTATGTATGAGTGTGTTACGGGTTGTATGTTACTGCAAGGAGCATGTATTCTGCTCCTGGGTGTTACAGTAATTGCATTACAGCCTGACATGTGGGGCAGGTCAACTCTATTAATTAAATAAGAGGCAGAGGCTTGTGTCTGAGTGTGTGTGTTGTTGCTCTGTCCATTAGATACGAGCATACGGATCACGTCAGGAAGAATTAGGCCGCCGTGGTCCTCACACCCCGTCTCCGAGGAAGCGACACACACACGAGCACATCCACATATGCACATTATCACACACTCTTGCATGCACAAACAGGCTGCCAAACAACTCCAGCTTTATAAAAAGGGGAAGAGACCGCTGAAAGAGATTCATAAAGATCTGTGGTGAGTTGGTGATGTTTTCCATGTGAGCCATTTCAAAGAAAGTCTGGACGGCTGCAGCGTGACCCCTCTCTTCTTTGTTCTCCTCTCTCCTTCTTCCTCCTTCTCCTCTGGCTGCAGCTGGTCTATGGCTTGTGACAGATCCTCCAGCCTCTGCATGTGTGTGCTGATTTGCAGCACGCGTGCAAGTGTGTGTGTGTGTGTGTGTGTGTCTGAGAGAGTGTGTTTGTCTGTGTGCTCCTCTCTGCTCCCCTCTCCTGTCCCACTTCAGCCCAGATTAGAGCGTCCGTCTCCTGAGGGAGACAAAAATATAAAAATAAAGCTTTTTACCAGAACACTGATCTGAACACACACACACACACATATATACAAATGTTGCACACACACACACACACACACACACACACGCACACACGCTCATGCTAAGGGTGCATTATGAAAGCCTACGGAGAGTGGGGCAGAGAGAGCCCTTTTACAGCAGAATCCAAAAAGCCTTTTTCTCTGAATAGTCAGAAAGCTGCAGATAGATAGATAGACACTTTCTAATAAGGCACACTTTATCAATTGTATATACTTTGTATTACATGGCTTTATAGATTAGTAATAAACCATTAATAAAATCAACTTCTGCATTGCCAGGTTGTGAAAAATCCCATAGGCTGTTGTTTATCCTCCTCCAGAAAAAACTGCTTTTTTTCTTTAGCTAGCACAATGGACAGAGCTAGCTAAAGTCACTTACCTTCTGAATAAGAGTCTACAGCCATGCTAGCGGCTGTGTGAGGCTGTACTATATATAAATGCTAACATCAACATGCTAACATGCTGATGTTTAGCAGGTATAATGTTTACTATGTTCACCATCTTAGTTTAGCATGTTAGCATGCTAACATTTGCTAATTAGCACTAAACACAAAGTACAGCTGAGGCTGATGGGAATGTCATTAATTTTGCAGGCATTTGGTAAAAAATCCAAGTATTCAACAAATTAAAAATTTCATCTGATGATGGCGCTAAATGAAAAGTTCAGGGATCACCAAAGTTACTACAGTTTATCCTGAGGGGAGCATAAATGTTTAGTACCAAATTGCATGGCAATAGTTGTTGAGACATCTAATTCAAAACCACAAATGTCAACCTCATGGTGGCGCTAGAGGAAAATTCATGGGATCACCAACGTTGATAGGATTCATCCTCTGAGCATCATGAATAACATTTCATGGCAATCCATCAAATAGCTGTTGAGATATTTCAGTCTGAACCAAAGTGGTGGACCAACTGACTGACAGACCCACATACACCCCTACAGAGCATCTAGACCAAAATTAATTCATTAACAACCTATTAACGGTAGCCATGATGGCTTATTAGAAAGTGAGAAACCCCTGACTTACAGACTTTCTAATAAGCCATTAAGGTTGCAGTTATGTAACTAAGTCATTAATTAAGGTAAACCAAAAGTTCATTCTTGACCTTGGAAATAGTCGTCTGACCAAATAATCAGTCACAGTCTGGTGCGTATCCTCCTACTTAATTTGCTTTATCTTTTTTTTATAAATTAATCGTCTTGATTTAATCAGTACGAGCCTCTTCTCTTTAAAAAAAAGAGCATCCTTAACACTTTATCAGAAAGTGAGAAGCCCACAGTGCATCCACTTTCTTAGTCTTCAGGTCATACATGTGTTAAAGTCATTAAAGGAACAGTTCTGGTACACGTTTTGGTAAATACTGTTACTTGCTTTCTTGCAGAGTTAGATGAGAAGCTTGATACCACTCTCATGTCTGTACGGTAAATATGAAGCTACCGCTAGCAGGCGGTTAGCTTAGCTTAGCATAAAGACTGGACACAGGGGGAAACAGCTAGCCTGGCTCTGTCTGAAGGTAACAAAATCGACCTACCAGCACCTCTAAAGCTTACTAATTATCACGTTATTCTCTTAGTTTCATCTGTAAAGTATAAAAGTTACTATTTGTGGTTTGTATGCTAAGCTAAGCTAAGCTAAGATAAGCTCTACTGGCTTAAGCTTCATATATACCGTACAGACATGAGAGTGGTATCGATCTTCTCTCTCAAGAAACCAAAAAAGCGTATTTCTGAAAAATGACAAACTATTCTTTTAAACAAGGCAGCCCCAAAGTTGTCCTTTTCAATGGCTTATTACTGATCTATAAAGCATTAATAATTGTTTTATTAACCATTAATACTTTAGTTACATGATAGACAGATAGATCAAAAGATTAATCAACAAGACCCAGACAAGTAGAAAAATGTAACCTTTACTTATTTACAGATTGTACAGAGGTACTGAGTGACAAGGTAGTATTTACAACACAACTAGTAGCTTAGAAACCCCTGAACTTATATGCAAGTGAGATACACAGCAGGGAGACCCAGAGGACTACACACCAACGCACTCCTTCCACCCAGTACTGTATATAACATGTGTACATACATGTGTACACCTGGGTCAAACTAAGAACTGTGCTGAGCCTGGGAACATGTTCCACGTGTTCCTCGGCGGCAGGAGCCAGCTGGGTGCCAATATTGGTGACATCACAGGCCGGGAGTGTTTAAGCATCCAGGGCTCTAGCCAGATGTGGCACACTAACCACGGTGGAGTGGAACGTTGGTACATGTCGCCCGGTAGGTCAACTCAGGGAGAACTCAGGTATTGCAGCAAAATAGGTATCACCAGAAACACAAGCACGTCATGCAATTTAAAAAATAAAAAAAAAATCAAACAAAAGGTTGGTGTAAAAATCTCTGTGATGGTGGACATAACGAAACTCTCTAATTCAACATGCTCTCTTAACCACAACAGTACGGACGCAACATGTGTGTGTGTGTGTGTGTGTGTGTGACTGTATTTGTGTTATATGAGTAAGAGCCAGGTCAAATGTTACGTGTGGGACGAAGGGAAGAGAGTACAGAAAAGTATACACACTCACACACACAAACACACCACAAACAACCTCTCGATACACATATCATCCTCTGTCTTATATAAATGCCTGCACGGTGTAAAACACGCACACACACACACACACACACACACACACGCTCACACACACGCTCACACTCAGAGGTGAAACAGCACAGACTCGTAGTGGAAGAGAACTATGTGGGTGGGAGGGGGTTCGTATTAACCACACAGGCTGGACTATCATTATTCATTGAGTGTGATTCAGATAAGAGACCCAGCTGCGTGTTGCTAGTTAACTGGTTAGCTGATAGTTAACTAGTCTAAGTTAACCCAGCAGTGAGGACTGTACAGTGAGGTCTCAACCAACAACCCACCAGAAGATTTAAAAAAAATAAAAATCACACAAGAATCTAAAACATGCCAGTCTTTTTTTTTTAAAGAAGCAGAATAAAAAGCCACGTTGTTATTGAAATGAACTCAACACTTAATACCATTCAAATCAAACAAATGAAATCAGTTTCTAACATTTAAAACAAAGATTTCTCTGTACAGAAGTATAATATTGCAACCTGATATTGTGCATATAACTCACACACCAAACCGAAAGAGGGGCAGTGTTCACCGTTCAAAGGTGCGTTTTTTTGTTCAAACTGTCTTGCATTCTTTGCAGCCAATATATATATGTCGATATATGTGTGTGTGTGTGTGTGTGTGCGTGTGTGTGTGTGTGTGCGTGTGTGTGTGTGTGAGAGAGAGAACAGAGAATAGAAAAAAGGGAATAGAGACAGAAGCTCAGCTAATGGGATATCAAGTCTTTTTTCCATCAAAATCCTTGTGCTCAAAAATCAATGCCCTTACTCAGTAGATTATGGATCTCTAGAACACTCATACACACATTGCCAGCTCGTCGAGTGTGTGCATGTGCGTGTGTGTGTGTGTGTGTGCGTTGCCTCTGTAACGAGTCACTTTGCAAACTCTCTGCTTTGCCACATGGCTCTCTCTGCTGAAACACAGCGCTGTGTTCTCGCCAACAGAGAGCCACACAAGCACCAGTTACTCTGACGCTCGTCCAGGAGTATTAATTTAATGAGTTAATCTGCAACAGCCTCTGAATTCACTACGGAAACATTAAAACAGGCCTCGAGTTCTTTTGTTGAACATAAAAAGTAATTAGAAAAAAGTACTGTATCCTATATCCTATTAGAGCCGGTGTTGAATTTGATGAATTCTTACAGCTACTGATATTAAGTGATTTTCAACGATATGTTGAGTTTTAAACACCACAACTGAACTTTATTCTTCTGATACTCAATCTACTCTATAGAAGGAAGTGGGGAAGGAGCAAAAAGACAAAGGATTTAATTAAGAGAATAAACAAAAGCTGATGGAGAGAGAAGGAAAGGCTAGAAGGAGGGATGAGCACAGTAAAAGTTATAAAAAGAGAAAGATTATTGGTGTTGTGTATACTGTATGATGCTGTACCCATTATCTAACACTGTAAAACTTCTGACCTCACAATGTAAACTGACAGAACTGTGCCCTTAATGGTGCCCTAAAACCCAATGTCAAAGAGAAATAAGAGAAAAGAAAACATCTATCCAGCGATTGATTGAGAATATTCATATTTTTCGGTATAAAAGTGTTTTTGGTCAAACGTCTGTGTTAGGTGGCAGGGTATAAAATCTACAAAGTGCACACAGAGAAGCTATCTCATAGCTTCGACACACACACCCACCCTAAACTACTATCCTAGACTACTGTGTATGTGCGTGTGTGTATGTGCATATATGGGTGTGTGTGTGTGTGTGTGTGTGTGTGCATATATGACCCTGTATAGGAGTTTAACTGTAACACAGGGCAGTAGGAAGCATGCAGTATGACCTGAAGGCTAGCTAAGAGAGGAAGCAAGGATGCTATACTGTATGTCTCTAGATCTAGAAACACTAGAACACACACTCTCGTCCTGATAGGCTTTTACTGGCGGCCATGTTTGGTCCACTTTTTGGAATGTTCAATTAACTGACATCAACGATAACAAACAGTCGGTAGTTTTTACTTACCCCTAAAAAACAGACACAGTGTGTGTGTGTATGTTCGAGTGTTTGTACATCTGCGGGCAGGAGCTGACTTGTGTCCTGACCAGCTGCCTGCCTCCCGGTCTAGTCCATTACAAAGATAGTAATTTCAATTCAAGTCAAGGATTACTCTAGTGTAGTTTACTACTCTTTAAGCCATGCTGGCAGTGCAGTTTGGAGGCTCAGACAACATACGGGTTGACTGTAGAAATCATAGTGCAACAGGAGAGTCCTGGAGAGGGGCGTGTGCTAAGGTGAAATATGTGCGTGTGTAAGGGGTTTTCTGTGTGTCCCCTTCATCTCTAAGAGGCTGGTGAGAGGGCGGACAGGTCGGCTCATCTTCCAAACACACTTCTGTATCTTCCATCCGGTCC
The DNA here is from genome assembly GCA_002120245.1 of Maccullochella peelii. NCBI lineage: Eukaryota > Metazoa > Chordata > Actinopteri > Centrarchiformes > Percichthyidae > Maccullochella > Maccullochella peelii. The sequence continues at coordinate 29,576 of LKNJ01000822.1, forward strand.
CACTGTTGGTATTAGACTCCGTGTACAGTGTCCCTCTTATTCCACCAGGAATTCGATCCGTCTTGTCAGACATATTGTCAGCTTGTGCCTCGTTGCCCACAGCTCGAGGCTAGTACACACACTAACACTCACACACACACTCTTCATCTTATATTGTGCCTCCAGGTGTCCCTGTGGCCCCTACCCTGCCCTATAGAGGGTGTGATGAAGAAACAATGGTTTATTTACTCAGCATCATCATTAACCATTTAGTCCAGAGCAGACCTTCTCGTCTTTTACCTGTGTGTGTGTCTGTGGGTGTGTGTTTCTATTTTTGTGCTTGGAATCAGAGTTGCCTGGTCCGGTCACACACACACCTCTTTCTTGCATGCGTGTGTGTTAGTGTGTTTCAGTGAGAGTAAGCGTGCTGTGTGTGAGTCTCAGACGTCAGACTCGATGCTGGGCATGCGGCGGTAGAGCCGGGGCCTGTTGCCGCCTGCGCTCGAGGCTCGCGGCGCTGTCACATAGCTCATTGGCTGAGAGGCAGCAGGTGGGACCATGTAGGCCACCACAGGGGGCTCCTGCTGAGGGTAGAACACCTGTTGGTCGACATGGCCGCCATGCTGGTTGTTGTGATGGCTGCCATGGTTACCGAGGGTAAGCGACAGTGGCATTCGCTGTTTATAGAGCTCGTGGGCGGAACTTCTCTGTGGCATGCGTGTGACAGCCTGGGGGGCGGGATCTCGTTGTGTCGTGCCAGGGGCTGACTGGAGGAAGGGGTTGTGAGAGGGGCGATCGGGGAAGAGACTCTTTGAGCGCCGGGGGAGGGGCATAGGGGCGTCTAGACTGTGGTGGTGGGAGGGTGATGGAGAGGGGGGGCTGCGGCTGCTGAACGGACGATCAGAACGCATTGTGAGAACATTAGCATAGGCCCCCTCGTCCAGGGTCAGCTCCCTCTCCCTATCTCTGTCAGGCAGGCTTAGCCCCCGCAGGTGGGTGTGCTGCTGCGACTGCCGCTCGGGAATGCCGTCCGGAAGCACGTTCTCATAGGAGTGCTGACGACTCAGCTGAAGGTGCTGGGCCGATGAGGAGGTGGGGAGAGGAGACGGGGAAGAAGGGGAAGGCTCAAAGTGGCTGACTAGCCCGTCCCCTTCGCCCACCAGGCCCAGCTCGCTCTGGGGAAGGTAGTGTGTAAACATGTCACCGCTGTGTGGGTGAGTGTGTGTGTGGGAGTAATGTGAGTGCAGGTGGTCTTCGCTGATGTCGTACAGGTTTCCCAGGTGGGCGCAGGCATCACAGCGAGCCTGTGGTGAGCGGACAGTGTAAAGGCCGGAGTAACCGCTCAGCTTGGTCAGACAGGAGCGGCAGTGGCCGGGCCTGGCGCCTTGTGTCCCCTGTCCTGCACCTGGAGCATCGAATGATCCTCCAGCTTTGTCCTTCACGCTGGAGGGAGAGAGAATGAAGTGATTATAGACAAAAAATAAACAAACTATAAAAGCACTTGGTGATTGTGTTCAGTTTTTTGTGGAGCTTGATACCTGCTGTGTGTGTAGGTGCTGTATTTCTTGTCCTTCAGGGAGTGCAGGTCGGCCTCAGCGCTGTGACTGTGGTGCAGCAGGCTGGCACTCAGCTGCAAAATGGGTGCGTCCGCCTGGTGGGAGAGTGTGTGAGTGTGCGAGTATGTGCTGTCAGGTGGAAACAGGTCAGGGGGATAACTGTGGTCGTCACCTCCCCCCTGGCTGTCTCGCTGGTAGGGGGGAGCGGACTGGAGACTGGCCTGGTCTGAGTCAATGGAGTAGATCTTGGATCCTCCGCCCCCACCTGCCCCTCCTCCTCCTCCTCCACCCCTCTTCCTCAGCTGATTGATAGGCTTGAATCCGCCCCTCGCCCCCATGGAATCAGAATCTTTGTGTGATGGCGGTCGGCTGGAGCACTCTGAGATGTCAGAGTGTGGCGGCTCTTCAGGCAGGTAGCGCTGGCTCTTCATTGGTGGAGGGCCAGGTCCAGATGCTGGGGTGGGGCTTGAGCTGGGGCCTGGAGATGTGACAGTAGGCTGGGTCTTCAATGTCTCCACACTTTTCTTCCACAGGGCTCGAGGTTTCGATGCCGAGCAGGCCGGCCCGGCAAGGCGGGTCTTGCCGTTGTCGTTGGTGATTGACAGCTGGGGCTTGTTGGGGCTGGTCTGATGAGTGGGGGCTTTTTGTTGCACGGGAAATGGCGCAGCATTGTTAAGGAGGTTTTTGTGTCGCCCGGACAGTGACAGGAAACCCTGCGGACCAGCGGCGTTGCTATAGAGACCAGGACCTTTCGGGGGCAGACTATGGAGCGAGTTACCTAGGAGACAAGGAGAGATGCACCTCAGACCTCAGCAGATACAATAGATGGGAGTTTGGATGGATTCTCAGTCAGCTGATACATTATCTACTGCTCTGGTACGCTGTGTGTGCCATCTAATGTGTTTCTAATCATGAGACGAGCTTATACAGGACAGTCAATCCAATTACAGTCTGGAATCCACCACAAGGTGAAGGGAGTCGCCTTTAGATCTGCATAGAAAAGTCAGTATAACCTCTGAGACTGCTCACACGTAGTTATTACAGGTGCCATCTTCACCTGCTCTGAGGGTAGAATCTGTGAATTTGGTTATAAATGTTATTCAAAATATACACTGTAATGTGTACTGTGTGTAACAGAGTTATAGTACCTTTCCCCGTCATCACATCTAGGATGCTTGGCTGCAAAAGGACAGTGTTGCGTTTGGGAGAAGACAAAGCCATGGACTTGGCAGACTTGAGCAGATGCAGCATGTTGGCTTGAGGACTGAAGCCCAGCTCAGGGTTCTTTTTCTTCATATCTATATGAACACCATGGATACAGCTCCATATACCCTGAGAGGAGGAGAGCAGAGGAAAGACAAAGGAAGGAAAAAAAGAGAAAAAGCAAGGAAATGAGAGGAGAGGGGAGGAGAGACATAAGAGAGATAATAGAAGAGTTAATTCCCAACCGAGTGACTTCACAAAAAAAAGTTCAAACATGCAAAACACTAATTTCCTTGCACGGTAAATTAATAGAGACCTCTGCATCCTTTTCTCTGGTGCGTTTACTGCAAACCTTAACCTCATTTTGTTTTGTAATGTGGCTAGAAGAGATAATCGCCACTTTTTAAGATGAACTGCTTTCAGAGGTGCCTAGAAAATTAAATTTAGGTGATGATGTCACTGGAGGGGGCCTTTGAGTGCAAGGCGATGTTCTTCCTAAAGCCACTTAACCTCCAGTATCGCTCCTCTAACGGCATGAGCACACTGAGAGACAGACAGACACACACGCAGACACACATCGTCTTTTTTTGTAAAACACTTAATGTGTGAAATGCTGCTCGCCTGGAATAAAAGCCCTGCCTAACACAGAGACATCGCATATGAATAATGAAAGAATGGTCTGTCTGGGTGTGCCCATTTCTGTTTTGTGTGTGTATATTTAGGTTTGCGTGTGTGTGTGTGTGTTTGCATCTGTCTATCTGTCTTCCCGTGTGTGGTCAAATCTGTCCCTCACCTCACTGCACCTGCATTTGTGTTACCATTTTTTTTTACTTTGTTAGACCAGACATGTGCATGTGTGTGTGGGTGAGAGAAAGATAGAGAGAGCTGTGTGTGTATTTGTACGAGTGTGTGTCCACATCATGCTCTTAGCTGTTTGAGTCCTCTATCCTGCCGTCCACATGCACAGCAGTAAATTCATCTCTACCTCAGCTGGGCTCTATAATCACACTATCCCCCCCTCTTTCCTCTTTTGTCACACACATACATACCCAGATTCCTTCCTAACAGGACCTATTGTGTGTGTTTCAGACATATGTATCACACACACACACACACACACACCCGCAGATTTGTATTTTCTCTTATCTAACAATGCATAACAATCATGTGAGTTTTCAGCCATTCACACAACTAAAAGTTGTCTTTGCACATTCCTGTTTGCATTTTCACCGTATCTGAAGAACCACGAAGATTAGGCAAATTAGACAGATAACGGACTAAAAATCCACAGCTTTGTTTGAGATGCAATTTTTTCACACAAGACAGCAACAGCGTAATCATTTTTGTAATTTACTGTGTGATGTTTGAATTGATGTTGTTAAACACCACAAAGGCTTGATGGCTGTCTTCAAAGTCACAATAATGAGTCAGTATGTAACCGCGTTAAAACAATTTGCAAATACAGTTTAGTTTTGTTTCTCTTGCTGATTTTCTGTGTGTTTGGCCCACTCTCTCTTTATCTCATTCTCTTTCAGAGTAGTCTGCAAGTCGGCTTTACTGTTCAAACGTCAATAACATTACAGGAAATTCCCATCCCGAGTCCTGATACTGATATTGCAACATCCAGTGCTTTCTTACTGTCTGAATCAATGCTGTACATCAGTTGTTGCACTCTTGAGAATGGTGTTTGATCAGTAAGCGGCGTTCAGCACTGTAAATTCTAACAGCAGCATCTGAAAGTACTACCTCAGAAGCAGAGGGAGCAAAAACTGCTACCCAGGAACCAAAACTGGACCATGTTCCTGCTGTCAAAATGCAGGTAAAGTTCCTGGAAAAGGTCCCTGCTGTGTGGAAGGGTTATTGTCAGATACATTTCCTTCTCCTCACCCTGCTGATAGTGAAGAGCAGACCTGGCCTCCCAGTGCAGACACCAGTGAAGCAGTATCTCAGCCTCCAGTAGAAAAGGTGTTCAGAGATGAAGGTGAGGATGGAGAGGCCCATGGCTGTGGCCAGCATGTAGAAGACACCCGCCATGTTGTCCACGTCCAGCTGGCTGGACATCACCTCGTTCTTCTCATTGTGGCAGATCCCAGTCAGCCACTGGGCCTCCAGTTCCTCCATCTCACCTGGTGGAAAGGTAGAGAAAAAGGCAAAGTGGAGGTTTAAGATGGCAGCAGGTAGGGGTGAGGAGCAAAGGAAAAGAAATAGAAGGAGGGAGAGAGAAAAAGAGAGGGAGGAGATGGGCAGTAGAGGGAATAAGAGAGGTGTGGCGGGAAAAAGGCATATCATTACGAGGGAAGATGGAGAGGAGAAGGGAGGAGAAGAGAGAGGTGAAGTAAATAGATCGTAATGGAAAGGAGACAGGAGGTGGAGTGAAAAAACGGTTGTAGGAAGAAGGGGGAAGAATTGATAGTGATGGAGTGATAAGGAAAGATGGGAGGAATTATTATCAGACTGAGTGTGTTTGTGTGTTGCATGCGCATGCGGGTGTTTGCCCTGAATAAAAAGGCTGGGAGTGAAGCGAAGCGCTTTAGTGGTTTCAGCAGTTTGATTTCTGTCTGGCTCATTCTCTTTCTTCCATTCGCACCATCTCACAGCTTATTATACAGAACAATTTGGAGGAGTAAACATAACAGGACACGGTGGACACACACACACACACACACACACACACACACACACACGCACACACACACACACACACACACACAAACCCACACAGAGTAATGATGATGAAATGGTGTGTTAAGACTAGCCCCTGATAGCTTTCTGACAGAGGGAGGGAGGAGAGAGGGAGAGTGTTGGGGGAGGAGGAGGAGGAAGAAGGGAAAGCTGAGCAATGGCATAACTGTAATGACACTGAAGGCCTGCAACATTTAGAAACTTAAACTTCAATGCAATTTGAGCGCCTCACCATCTCCTATGATGCCCAGTATGGCCAGATCAACCACGCGTTTCCAGTAGGATCCTTTCTGCAAGGCGATACCATAACCTGTGGTGGCAAAGATGTAACCGCTGCCAATGGTGACCAGCTTACAGCCGTCGTCTCTGCCCGCCATGTAGTTCAGTACAGCAGCATCGTAAATGAAAGCATCCAGCTTTCTGTAAGAGAACCACACGTTCTGGATTCACTATCTAGACCAGGGGTTTCCAGTCTGTCAATGGGTTGCATGATAAATATAAGGGGTTGTAATTAACATATTTCTGCCACAAAAATTTCTTCTCACTTTATGATTTACTGAATAATTTTACCAATTCAGACTTCTAAAAACTATTTAATTAGAACAATCTGGGAAGGGGACATTACTTTTGAATGAAGTGCTTGCAACTCAAAAACATACCCAACCTGTGACAAGTGGCCACGAGTAAACATTGGTATGCTTTAAAGGAATAGTTTGACATTTTGGGAAGTATGCCTTTTCACATTCTTGCAGAGAAATATGAGAGCACTCTTATATCGGTCGGTAAAATATGAAGTTACAGCCGACTTCCTGGAGTCTTCTCATCGCAGTGAGGTTGCCATGCAACCAGCAGAGACTCCAGAAAGTCACTGCGCCAGGCCAAGAAATAGTCCTGCACAAAACCCCCTCGTAAAATTTTTTACACTTTGTTTTGTAACAAGGACAACGTTGGGGTGGTCTTATCTAAAGAAATGGTTCAACATTTTGGGAAATATGCTTATTTGCTTTCTTGTCATGAGTTGGATGAGAAGATTGATTGATTGTCTGTCAGGAGGCAGTTAGCTTAGCATACAATGTGTCCTTTTTACACTTTTTAAATAGATTAAGATATAGAGATATAACATGTTAATTAGTGAGCTGCTGGTAGTTAGATTGTGTTACAGATTTTGGACAGAGACAGGCTAGCTGTTTCCCCCTGTTTCCAGTCATTATGCTAAGCTAAGCTAACTCGGTGCTGGCTGTAGCTTCATATTTAGCACACAGACATGAGAGTTGTATCAATTTCCCGAAATGTCAAACTACTCCTTTAAAGCAGTGTTTTCCAAACTGAGGGACCTTTTTCTTTAACAGGCCATCACTTGTGACAAAGGGTCACAAGTCGACATTGCTCACAAGGGGGCTTTTTTGGGGGCTTTTAACATAAAAATACATTAAGAAGGCACCAGTTAATGAAGGGACATATCTTTCTGTCTTATGTCTCTATATGTCTTTTTTGAATGTAAATCTATTTCAATTGAAAAAGCTGATCAATTCCATGTAATATTAACTTAACTTAATATTAATTATATGTACTGGGGGTTTGTCCTTATTTGATGGTAAAAGAAATGAAGTTTGATCCATCAGGCTTCAGAACCAAAAACCACAACACTGCTGAGTCTCCACTACTGAGCCTAATGTTCATACAGTGTTGTGACAGTAACAATGTTCCTCAGATCCATGAACTAACCAGTTGGTTTACTCACAACGCTCTGTTTTCTTGGAGCTGGACTTCTCAGCTCGGACTCTGGCTGTGACCGAGAGAACTCTCCGGTGTGCATGCTGGTACAGTAAATATTCACACACACGAGGGTTTGTCTTTGTTCGCACTGAGCTATAGTCTTTTACTCGCAGGTTTTGTCATTATTCTTACATGACAAGCTGAATTCTGACGCGACAATCCCCCTATGTGGGCCTGATACATCTGAGCTCAGCAGAAACAGAAGCTTGATGTATGACTGTTAACCAAACACAATGTAACAAGGAGCTGATATAACAAGCCTATATAGCAGCAAAAACCTGTTTATAACTTTATTATGAGCAAAGAAATTGTTTTATTGCATTTTAAATGTGTATTTTGTGACACAGCCTGTTTCATGGCTTGACTGAAATTTTGACTACAACTCCAAAGTGTTTATATTGTCTTCCATGTTAACAACCACTTTTGCTGAAGAACTGAATTAAACACTGATGATTCTGAACACATTAATTATACAGTTTTGATGTTGCATAAACAATGCCTAACATGAGAAACAAACCTTATCTATTTGATATGCAGTATTAATAAGGTAATTGCAGAGAGGGAAAAGCAAAAAGTAAAATTATATTTGGAGAAAATACCCTAAAGATCAAAGCACACAAAAGTAATGAACAAATAAAAGCACTGCAGCCATCCTTCCATTAGTGTGTGTTTAGGAGGGAGAATAAAGGTAGCAAACTCCAGAACAAATTACTCTCTCCCTGTTTTGGCAGCTTCCTCTTTTCAGCAGCAACAAGACTCAATAATGAGCACTTGCAGACAGTGTTTGCATTTTACCGTCTGTGACAGAAACACTGAGCACAGTTACTGCAGCATTTTAGTATGAGACAGTGCTGGGCCCCATGGGGCGTTTTTTTTTGTTTGTTTTCACATGTTCTTAAGCACATACAGTATGCTGTCGGCAAACAGAATTACCCTCTCAGGTATAATAAATCTCAACTTGACGTGAGTTGATTTGACAAGTTTACAGTACCCAGTCTTGAGGCTGACCAGCGCATCCTGGACGCCACTCTGATGGTATTTGGTCATGTACTGATGCATATCTGGATAGTTCTTCCTGATGTTGCGCTCAGTGCTGCCGTTAGGAACCGTTCCGAAGCGAAATGGAGGGGAATAGGAGTATGGACTCTGGAACTGCAGGGAGAAAAAGAAGGAGAGCAAAAGAGAGACAGACTGTTAAAAGAGGGAACTGACTTAAAAGAGGAGACAGGAGTGCACTAAAAAGGAAAGAAAAAATAAAAACAAAGAGGCTAAAAGATAAAGAGCCAGAGTGAGAGACAGCAAGAAGAGACAAAGTTAGAGAAATAGGAGAAGAAGAAAGGGAGTCGAAGTAAGAGAGGGAGCAAGAGTGTTAAAGTGAAGGAGAGACACACAGAAAGGAGGAGAGAGGAGGAAGAGTGACAAGAAGAGACAGAGGAGAAAGGAGGAGGGAGAGACAGTGGAGTGGACTCATCAGTCATCATCATTGTGTGTCCAGTCTAGCGTAAGACTGACTGGGGTTCTGCTGACACTGCCAGCCTCTGCAAACTACACACACACACATCCAAACACAAACACACACACACACACACACACACACATCTTTGATCTATGCAGCCTGTGTGTATGTATGTGTGTGTATGTGTCTGTGTGCACCCCTGGGTCTGCTGTGCTGGCAGTGTTGGTGTGGTGACAGCTACGGCCAGAGGGTTTGGGCTGTTGAAGCCTAAGGGCACTCCCTGGAGAGTCTTGTCTGGCCACAGGGCTGGCATTCATTACAAGAGCAACCCTGACTATGAATGCGTTTAGTTTCTTCTGTGTGTGTGTTTCTGCGTGTCCATATGTGTGTAATCCCACCTTCTTGTCAGACAGTCCAGTGACTTGGTCCACAAACTCTTCCTGGATCATGAAGGCAGCCAGGTTGGCAGTGTAGGAGGCCAGGAAGATGACGGCAAAGAAGGCCCACACTGATACGATGAACTTACTGGTGGTGCCCTTTGGGTTCTGCACAGGCACAGAGTTGTTGAACACCAGACCCCACAGCAGCCATATGGCCTTTCCGATGGTGAATGATGGCCCATGTGGGTCTGAGAGAGAGGGGCATAGGAGCAGAGGAAGAGGTAAAAAAGAGAAAGTGAAAAGTTGAAATACGCTTATTTAATTTCTTGCCAACAGAAAATTGATACCACTCTCACTGAGCAAAAGCCAGCAAAACCTTACCTTAGCTTAAAGACTGGGAGTCAACCTCACATTGACAATAGCACTCCAGGAAGTTACTCCTCCCAGCTAAGAAATAGTCTGCTCAACATGTTTTAACTTTTCAGTTTTTGTACGGATTAAATAAATGATATATAACATGTTCATTAATGAGCTTTAGAGGTGCTGGTAGACGGATTTTGTTATCTTGGATAGAGCCATGCTAGCTGTTTCCAGTCTTTAAGGTAAGCTAACCGGCTGCTGGCTCCGGCTTTATATTTATATTGGTATCGATCTTCTCATCTAACTCTTGGCAAGAAAGCAATTAAGTTTATTTCCCAAAACGTTGAACTAATCTTTTAAAGATACACTGTTCTACTCCTGGAGGTGAAACTATTTGTAAAAGAAAATCTCTAAATAGAAAAATAGCTTTTACATTTTTGGCATTTGTTATGTGTAAGATAAAACACTAGGTAAACATTGTTTTTAGATTTATTGAACCATGTGCAGGTGTGCTAAAAGGAAAATCAAAGAAAAAACATAATTCACTTGCTATACCAGGATTGGCATTTAGCTCATTTAAATAATAAAGTAATCTGAAATGTAATTTTCTGTGAACACAACATTCATCTCTAATTCACAGCCAGCAGGGCAGCTGCAGGTTCTGACTTTTGATGACGCCTCAGATTCCAGTGTTGGTGACTAGCTTAGGGAGAGAATTGTTAATGCTCTGTAACATTAACTGAACTGTCTAAAGTCAGGGTAATAATAGGTCACTTCTTTTGCTCCAGGGGAAGCTTGGATTTATGCTTCTTGCTCTGGGGAGAAACGATTGGTGTGATATTCCTGATTGTGTGTGTGTAAGCCTACCTTTGCCTTGGGCCAAGTTGCGGTTGAAGCCCAGAGGACTGACAAACTCAAAGAGGAAGACGGCGATGGCTGTGACAATGAGCAGCATCACAAACATCATCACCCAAACTGATGCACTGAAGGGCTCTGAGAGGAAGGGGGAGAGAACGGAAGAGAGTTAAAACAGAAAACAAGTACATGAGACAGAGAGACACTATGGAGGAGCAGGAGGTGCATGAAAAGTGAGGGACTGAGAGAAAGAGGAGACTCGGAGAACGAGAACAGGGACGAGGGGGAGATAAAGCAAAGAAAAGACGATAGAGAGGACACAGAGAGGGGAGAAAGGGAGACAGATGGAGTGAGAGAGGAGGGAAGGAGGGGAGGAGAGCAGAGGGAGAGTTAGTCACAGAGAGTTTGACGGAGCACATTTCCATATTTCTCATTATTCCCTTGGATGAGAGCTGAGAGAGGGAGAGGCCCGGGGCGGGGGAGATGGTTGAGAAAGGGGGGAGAGAGAAGGAGAGAAGGAGAGAGAGAGAGAGAGACGGAGGGGGAGAGAGCAGAATCAAACTCCAAGTGATCTGATGTGCCCTGCTGTGGGTGCATGTGTATGTGATCTATTTGTGTGTGTGTGTGTGAGAGTGTGAGTCTGCATGTGTTTGGTGTGTAGCAGGGCAGGAGTTCAGAGACCGGGATGAGTGCCAGAGACGTTGAACCCAGACAAATTGTATGTGTGTGAGCATGTGTGTGTGTGTGTGTGTGTGTGTGTGTGTGTGTTTCACTATATTTGTAAGTATGTGACTGCCAGGGTTAGCCAACCCTGAGAGATTGTGCACTGAGGTGCCTCTAATATGAGTGCGAGAGATACTGAACCGTCACTGATACCCTGGCCCAGGCTCAACACACACTCACTCACACATACATACATACAATACACACTTTCATATAAATACACACACAAAGTCTTCCCCCCTTAACATACATACGGCCAAAGCACATTCATTCTCTACACACCCTTTACTCAATACACAAACGTCCTAATATATTCGTGCAGTATCACACACACTTTTTTTCCCCCTTACACACATACATACTGACACATGGCTTCATACACAGGAACCAACACATGCATGGTCCAATACATCCTCTAGCACCCCTTCTCGCTCCAATGACAATACAAGACATTAGGCGAGCGCAGAGGAGCGCGTCAGTTTCTAGTCATCTGAACAACTGGAGGAGAGGAGGAGGAGGAGGAGGAGAAGGAAGAGGAGAGTATCAAGAATGCTTTGTCTGAGCTGACTTTTAAAAAAACAGCTGGCACACTCCACTTCCTCTGCTCTGCTAGAAATATTAATGTGCTTAGGGTGTTGAGGCCCAGATAAAGTCAGGGTACAAGTGGCCAGCATATATTGTCTGAATAAAATATTCCATTTTATGTGTAGGATTTTGCCAACATGTAAGCACCTCCCTTTTTTCTGCTCCCAGTTGTTGGCTCCCTGGGGAACAGACGGAGAAGAAGAAGAAAATATATGGTTAAGGGAGACAAAAAGAAAGAAAGATTTACCGAGGAAGGCAGAAGGAGAGACGGTCCCATTGCTACGTGACACCATGACGCTGATGCCAGTCTCCACAAAGGGCACGGAGAAGTCAATGACCTCTGACCTCTCCTCATTAATGGTCAACGAACCGACTGCCATCACTGCCTTCTTATACACCACCTGGTAGACAGAGAGAACAATAGTTACAGTGGGTGCATGACTCACTACCTACACTGACAGATATAAATATAGTGAGCTCAGTAAATATTTAGACAAGATCTGAAAATTTGATATGTTCCTCCTTTTTATTTTGGATATGAAATATCACAGTAACTGAGGGTATAAGCGCAGAATGTCATCTATAGTTGGCGGGCAGTTTCAGCCATGTCAGATGAAAAGTAAAAATACAGCTGTCTTTTTCATAGTGCCACCATTTCTTGGTGTCTGAATGTATTCTGACAGACGGAGTTTCTGCTCATGAAGATGTCATTTTTAGAATGTAGTAAAATGTTATGTTTTTCAGATTTAATTGTCTAAAGGCTTCTAGCGGCCTGCTCCCATTAACATTACGACAATCTATGGATCACATTGTCAGGTTCCATTATCAGATGTTTTACGTTTCAGTTTAAACCTTTAAGGATTTTACTGTGACAGCACTTAGCTTTAATCAATCAATCAAAGTGATCAAGTAAGCCCCAAGGTATCCTGCTCCTGTGGAAGAGCTTCATAATCTGTACTCTGACATAGTTGTTTGTATGGAATTTAAAGCCCCAATACGAAATTTTATTGACCATATTAATTACAGGTATATAATTAAAGAGATTGACTTATTGATGACAAATCAGCTTTTTGTGGTACCTCACAAGTGATCGTATTTGAGAACATAAATCTTCTCTTCTAATTCTCCTAGAAACAAATATTAATGATATGAACAAACCTTTCAAAGCATCAGAAAACATGAGATTATATATATTTTTTAGTAGTTAATATGTATTAAAATATCTGTGAATCAATTTAAAAGGAACAGCAGCTTCCAGTCCTGTCTTTTAAGGTTTGGTGGTGGGGTGACACCTTTGTTTACAATTGGATTATAGATTTAAAGCTGTAAAGGATGACGATACACTATACTCTATACTATTTTTCTTAAAGTCAACAAATCCCATGAAAAGGCCAAAACCAACAATGAACTGATTCTTCTAACAAGTATTGTTTCTGTATCCTAAGCCTGATATAGATTATTCTTCTGTGCCACAGACCTCCACTGTTGTCTAAAAACTAAAAACACATCAGTGAGACACTTCTCTAATAGGAACAAATGGCTTTAGGGCTGAGTGCCAAAGACAAGGTAGGGTAAGGTTTTTATGGTATTTGTTGACAATAAAAAATATAGAATGAGACCAGCCTTATCCTCTAATCATTACATTTAATAATAATTCCAGCTGTAGGGAGGAAGGAACAAGCAATACTGTCAAAATAATGACAGGTGGCATTATGCAACTGAATGACATATCTAATGTGACATTTAAAATTATTAGTAATGTAAAGGAAATAGTTTGACATTTTGACAAATAATTTACGCTTTTTTTCTGTCTTGCCTTAGACTTAGATGAGATAATACCACTCTCATATCTGTCCCTTAAATATGAAGCTACTGCCAGCACCCGGTTAGCTTAGCTTTTTATAAAGTTATGTCTTTGTGCTAAACTCAACTGCTGGCTGTAGCTTTACATTTACCGCACAAACACGAGAGTGGCGTCGATCTTCTCATCTAACTCGGCATGAAAGCAAATAAGCGTATTTCCCAATAATTACACAGAAAGTCAGAGAGACAGACTGATACGGTATTGTAGTAAGAGACAGACAGGTAGGAAGTACCTCTCCAACCATGCCATTCCACACATTGTTGATCTTCTTGCCATGTTTTCCATTTGTGACCAGGTAGAGGTCATAGGTGAACTTGACGTTCCTAGCTATTTTCTTCAGAATGTCAATGCAGAAACCCTTACAGCACTGCTTAATGTAGGAACCTCCTGACGTGCTGTTACTGCAACATACAGACACACAAAGAATAAGCACAGCACAATATTTTTGATATTAGAGGACATTATCAGTGTTATACAGCTGAGTGTATTGAGTGTGAGTGTAACTGTACTCTTGTTGCCTGCTCGCGCCACATCTGGTGGTTCCATCAAACTGTAAAACTAGAATTATGACAGTGTAGAGTAACCATAAATACTGCTGAAGGGCAGAGAGAGCATGTACGGTGTGCGTGTGTGTGTGTGTGTGTGTGTGTGTGTGTGTGTGTGTGTTTCCCTTAGTGCCTGAAAACACAGGGGTACTGAGCAGATGCTGCCGGGCTTTAAATAGAGCTGGGCTCTGCAGAACAACCAACCCGCATGATTAAAATATCAGCTGTCCTTCCCCCTCGTCTCTCTCCTCATTCCTTTACACCGTCCTTTCCTCCCTCCCTCCTCTGTGTTTCTCTGATTCTGTCCATGAGGAGGTAACTCTTCAAAACTCACATCATACCTACACACATACCGCAGCCACACAGACAGGATGCACAGAATGGAAACGGATGTTTAAGTAAACTTTTCTGACAGCCATCCCCAAGGACGTCAGAGCAGCGAACTAAACTGAATTGTTGGATCAAATGATTTTCATAATCTATTAAACCCTACCAGCATTTTCAAAAGTATTTCCATGAAAACTTTATTCCGTTCCCATGTCAGCCATCTCCGATGTAGCATATATGTATTGGAACAGTAAGTCTGTGACCTTTCACTTGCGATTTCAGCTGACTCCAATTCAAGAGAAAGTTCATAAAGAACTGAGGGATTCACACACAGAGAACACAGAGAACGACTGTCAAAGAACCGAACCACCAAAGGATTAAAAGATCTTTTAACAGCAGTCAACTGTATCTGTGGCACAGCATAATGTGCGTGTGTGAATGTGTGTGTGTGAGAGAGAAAGACAGCATAGTATGCATGCATATATGTGTGTGAGTCTGTGTATGTACAGTATGTGCCCCAGGTGTTCTAATGCACACATACTGTATACATTAGCTCTTCCCAGCTGAGCCCTCTCTGTGTCCTTATGTCACTATGTAAACACACACACACAGCGACAACAATGGACTCCCAGAGATACACATACACATATCGTTTGATTCACATCGTAGATTTGTAACAACAAACACACACAAATCAAATGGAAGTAGTGACTGAGTAAATGTAGCACTTATGGGTGGTTGGATATATGTACACATGCATGGATGCTTGGATGGCTGGACACAGCCAATGTAACGTAAATGAAGACCTAGAAGAGACAGGTCACCTTGACCTGTGACCACTCAGACTTCCTCAGCAATCGCTTCGGAGGAAGGTTGAGAAATCAGGTCACAAGTTAAACTTTCCATGCGCGGTGAATCAGTCGTCTAATTGTCCATGCCTACAGTATAGCGTTGTCATGACTACGTGGATCAGAAACTCAATGGTTTTGGTGTTGCATCTCCTGTCTGTCTTCTCGAGTCTATCTGACACAATAGCTTTTAACATGGTGGAATCTTCAAAGAAAGTAATTACAGTTGAGTTTTTTGCACTTTCCCCGTGGCTAACAATGACTTTCCTTTCCTATCTTATCCTATTCTATCCTATCCTAATTGCTATCCTAACTATTTTCTATAGTCTGGTAGGAATTTTCATATTTATTGAAAGTATGACAATAATGCTGTCAGTCATGAGTAGAATACTTGAGAAAACATGAATTTTAGTTGTGCATTTGGTCTGTGTTGTGGCCAAGTGATCATCCAGAAGCACAATACGGATACAGTACTGACCCAGTGACAAATACACCTGCAGCAATTATGATTAATGTTTATGTACTCTGAACTGGCTGTATACAGATAAGCTGGGATACGAGCTAAATTGTAGAAATTAGCAGAGAGAAACAAAGCTGTCTTGACTTGTCATGGGGAGGCTCTTATTGAGGTGTCCATATATCGCAGATAATTGGAGCAAAACCCAAGATCTCAAAGATTCCAAAGGAAGTTTCTTTGAGAAAGTTTTACTTTTACTGACTTTTTGAGAAATATCTCTGGATTGTTTACACACTCGAGGAGACATGCAACATATTTCAGCCACTATAAAAATACCTTTTAAGTTTTTTTCAAAGAGAAAAGTCCATTGTATTGTTTGACGTGTTGTTGTTCAGGCTCTAAAGCTTTCTGCTGGACTGATTTTTAAACGCATACATGTAGAAAGACACTGAACTGATATGAAATCTTAAAGTATATATGATGTGACAAAAATCACAATCAAAAAGTAAAATTATAAATTAAATGCCTAAATGAATCTATAAATGGTTAATTTGTGGTTTTATACATATGAAATTTAGTTTCACTGTGATATGAAGTTAAATCAGTTTGAACCAATATCATTTGTTAGAAAGGATGATTTAAGCCATTCAGGTGAGTGGTGAGGTGGAAAAAAACTGTACATATATACATAAAAAATAATAAGTACCACAACAAAGTCAATATGAGTTTGTGAAACATTTCCATTCCATTAGCTGATACTGTTATCGCGAGCGACTGATAACAGATAACAAAATATTACTGAGATCCTGAAGTGATCACGTCAGATAAAGGGAAATGGGGATATTCAGGGAAAAGAGACATTTTTCACAATAGAAGATAAGGAGTAATTCTGCTGTCCCGCCTGGAGAGGGAAGGACGTTTTCACAATTGGGGAACAGTAGAAAGCTGAGTCAAGGCCAGGTGAAATGATGACGTAGCTGCCGCAGGGAGTGGAGAGCTAAGTGGCCGGTTGTAGTAGAACACAGGACAGGCTGGCAGGTACGGATAGACCGTAGTCTGCAGACTCCCTGAGGAGCCTTGAATGCCAGGACCAAAATTTTGATTTTAATGTGAACAGCTACCGGCAACCAGTGGGGGGTGGGGGGGTGGGTGTACACGTGGGGAGATGACAAAGGAGAACTTAGGGAGGTTGAAAACAGGCCAGTCTGCAACGTTCTGGCTGTTTTGTAGCTGCTGAACCGAATACTTTACGAGACAGGCTTGGTGGGAGTCACAGTAGTCCAGATGGGGGATGAAAAAAGGTTGGGCAGCCTCAACATCTTTTCATTTTCTGTCTCCAGGTACAGCTCAGGTTGGGATTTATTTGTTTATGTATGACCAGGGTTTTTTTTAACAGGGACACTGCACATTCATAGACATAATGGTAAATGTGTCAGAGTTAGCCGAAAGGGTAGTTTTCATGCCTGGTATGGAAGCCAAAAAAGGCCAAAGATTTGAATCTTATAAGCAACTAAACACCTAAATGTAAACTTTAATCACTACTGAATACTTGAACAATGAATTTACAGCACTGAAATATTTTGAGAGCCATCTATCTAAATGTATGAGGTTTCAATTCTCCTCTTTGAAACAGGTTGTTTCGAGTTGTGCAATTTAGGGCTGCAACTAACAATTATTTTCATTGTCGATTAATCTGCAGATTATTTTCTCAATTAACTGATTAATCGTTTGGTCTATAGAATGTCAGAAAATAATGAAAAGTGCCTGTTACAATTTCCTAAGGCCAAAGGTGATGACTTTGGGGAATGTTTGGTATTTTTGCTTGAAAAATTACATTAACGATTATCAAAACAGTTGCCGACTTATTTCTTGTCCATCGACTTATCAATGAATTAACAAAAAAACTAATTGTTTCAGCTCTAGTGCAATTTCAGAAATGTGTTTTTTAATATCTTTACATTATTGTAGGGTTCACAAATTCAGAAGAAAAAAAGTGTCCAGTATAAAAAAAAAAATTCGGATCTAAAAGTCGAGTTAAGTCAACAAAATTCAAGAGGAAAAGTCAGACTTACATTTGGGTTATGCTCTGTGAGTCATATAATCCAAGAAAGAGAAATTCAGAGTAAAGTTTTTAAAATTGCACAACTTGAAATTACCTACACGAAATTTCAACAAGGGAAATTCAGATAAATGGTTGTCGCTGTAAATTATTTCAATTCTACAAGTTCAGTGGTATTTAAATTTCAACATTAAGTATTCAGTAGTGATTCAATTTCCCAGTAGTTTAGTTGCTTATAAGATTCAAATCCTTATGGCCATTTTTTGGCTGCCATAGCTGGCCACATTTTTAATAATGTGGGTACTCTAAAATTAGATCAAAATAAAGATTGTTAAGCAGCATTACTAATTAGTAAATATTTAAAACAAGCAACATGTTCAGTACATCTAAAACGAATGACTCACACTGGATTAATGGAACAATGAAACAAAGACCACAATGGGAAACACAAGCAATTACAGTGGTAGCAGAAACAAAAATCAAGTGCACCGACAGATTGGCATTAGTGAGCTGACAGCAACAGAGAGCAATTAATTATTAATGCTGACAGAACTGATTATCCATGAACCAGATGAGAACTACTTTGCCGGTATGTGTTAAACTATCTGACAGAAGTTGGGCTGGAGTTTTAATCCTGTACAACTTTGACAAAGAACACAAAATAGCAAGCAATGGTTGGATGGAAAATCACTGATGTACATCTTGACTGCCTTAGTTGACATGTAGATTTGTTATATATGAATCATCATACATTGGATTTGGAACGTAAATACCTGTACCTTTTCTCATGATAGAAAAACATCTGGAGGTACACAGAGCTATTTGCCTAAGTAATGTATGCAGTGACAGCCAAGTTGTAACATGGACCACTGAGTTTGTGAGTTTAGTATTAATTTGTGTTTCAATACTACCAAGTATATATTACATGGTCAGCCACATACATTTGGATTTCAGTCTCGAGGACAAACAGATGGTGAGTCATTATTATATAAAGAAAAATGAGTGGGCCCAGTATAGATCCTTGTAGAACAAAAGTAGACAAGCAAAGTGCAACTGATTGACGATTATGTTCTTAGACAAATTGAGACCGGTTTTAGAGGTGTCATTCTATTAATTTCTTTCTACTGAAAAAGTAAAAGTAGATAGATTACAGGGTAACTAATAGAGTGTCAAATGTCTTCCTGAGATCAAGAAACAACTTCGCTAACATCCACCTTTTTTATCCAACTGAGATTTAACTTATATGAACAAACAAGGTCTCACCTCCTCACACTTTTCTTAGTAACTCTGAGCAAGTGTGGCTTTTAAATGGCACTTAAGCAGTGGGTAGATGTTGTGTATTTGTTCACATAGAGTGCGTGTAACTTACTCTTTGACATGCTTGCGGCAAGGCACAGAGTTTCTCATGCAGGTGCCGGTGAGGATGTCCACATTGTCGACAATGACGAAAGGCTTCTCCTCCAGGGTGACGATGGAGAGATGGTTTTCATCTGCATCCTCATCCCCGAAGGAGTTATACCTTGGCCACACTGGGAACATCAACGACAACGTCCCGTTCTCCCAACGGCCCATCTGTGTGTGCACAAACACACACAAACAAAATCAGTAATAGCCATCTTAATTATGGTGTTTTGACTTTTAATTTCCATGCTTCTTTGCAAAATCACTGTGTTCATTTGTTACCTTCTCCCACTTCCTTTCACTATTCAGGACAATGACAACCAATTTGGGGTTGGCCTGGTAACCATCTGGAGTAAAGGATAAGTCTCGCCCTTCATTCCATACATGCATCATGTGTCTGAAACACATGGGAAAAAGAGAGAGTAGGAAACTGTTATTTGCGTTTGTTTTGCATCTGTTTCAGTGTTTGTATGTGTGCACAAGAGCAGATGCATTTGAAATAACAAGTTAAGCACTCTGTAATCACTGCAAGAGTATCCTCTTCAAATCAATGCTGTCTTCACCCACTGCGTATGCATGCATGCCTGTGTGTGTGTGTGTGTGTGTGTGTGTGTGTGCGCATCTTTTTGTGTGTAGGAGGGGGAAGAGTCAGAGGCCACATATCTCTCCCATCAACATTCTGCATTGATTTCTCCACAGATATACGCCTGAAAGACAAGCCACCGGTGCAACAAGGCTGCCCTCACTCTCTTACTCACTACAGTTATCTTGCATACGCAAACAGATCCTTTGCTGAAACATTTACACACTTGCTAAAGTGAAGCAGCAGAGAGGAGTAAATGAACCAGTATCACACACAGTGATATGGGATTAAGAATACACTCACTCCAGTAAAACAATTTTCAGAAGGCGAGGATATTCTGAGAGTTAAGACTGGGATAATAGCATGAATTCCCACAGGGGGAGCGGAGGGCTGTCTAAGGAAGTTTACTGAAAAGACCAAATCACAAAAGGGACAGCAGCTGCCCAAAACAGACAACACTTTTTCTTCAATGCCTTGTGTTCTGTTTTATTAGAAATGGTTTGATTCATTCTGACACAGTGTCAAACACGGTTGTTCGAGTGATGCTATACGACTGAAATAGAATATTGTTAAATGCCAGAAATGTCCAGCTTTACATCTGTTTCACAAACATTTTTGAACTTTTTGGCACGAGAGTCCACTTTCATATATACAGAGAATTATTTTCTTTACGAGTAAGTCTTACTATCATTTATGTAAACACACATTTAATAGATGCATTCAAAAGATGCTTTAGGTATTCACAGATTCACAGCTTCGTTATTCTAAAACAGTGAGTTAAAAAAGGAAGCTAAAATACTCTCCTGTTTTTTATGTGAGCAGGACAGGGCACAGGGCCATGAAGGATTAATGCATAAATTTAAATATTGTGACAGGAAGTCAAGATGCATAAAGGGGATCGTTTGAGTGCTGTTTAGCATGCACCCTGCAGGGGAAATCTATGATAATTACACTCCAATTCAAACAGGTGGGATTTTATGTTGTCTCATCTGTGGAAGAGGTATTAGAGTCGGCACACATAAATATTGTTGTCGGACAGTGGATTAGCAAGAGGTACATTAATCATCTGTTTTTACAAAGACTTGGAAACAGGCCTGTGCTCTTTCAAAGCCGGCTCCATTCACACTGAGTAAAGAGTAAATAAAAGGTCCCTGTCTCCCTTGCATGCAGGCACTGCAAAAATACCAAACCGCTCTGCCGTGGGTATACCCTCTTTCAACAAACGCAAATAATTAAATATAAACCTACAAAGTTGCACATAAGAGACACTTCTGTGCTATATAATTGAAATTGCCGTTGTCATTATAGGTTACAATGCTTTTGACTATTAGTGACATGTCAAGACAAATATATATTTTTGTGTTTGAAAAATCTTCATGGTGCAGCAGGTGATGCCCTTGTCACAGTGCATTGCCACAGCTGAATACATATAGCGGAAACACTGTTGCAGTCTATTCTGGGAAACTGCTGTCTCCTCCTATTTCAGGTTCGTTACCATTTTGGGAAAATATTTTGATCTAAATGGATGAGGCTGGTGTTTTTCAGGCATGTAAAACAGGCTGATTATACATCATACTGTATATTCCTATTTATATTCACATGTATATTCATGTAATTTTGTGATCCCGTGTGATGTCAACAGAACAAATGTACAGCTGCATTAAAAGGGGGTTCAATGATTTCTAAATTACTGTATGCAAATTCTTTGCAAGTTTTAAATAGCAGCATCAGCCGCGTCACAGAAATATAAAAAATACCTGCTATTGTAAATGTCATCTTTAAAATGTGGGTCGCTTTACTAATATGTGTGGAACATTTTTCTATTATTGAAGTACTTGGGTAGCCCTTGTGTGAGCACTTTCTAAAAGTATGAATAGTATCTTTTCAGAAAAGAGTGACAGCTTAGGGGTTTGCATGGTACAGTTGTCCCATCAAATAGAATAACCTTTTGAAATTCACCACAAGGACAAACCTCAATAAAAACCTTTACCATTGTGGAGACCAAATACAGGGAACTAGAGTCTGAGATATTAATGCCTGTTAGGCAAGAATGACAGGGGTTGATAGTGTCTTTTAAGTGCCAGATTATGTTGTCCTATTCCTCTCCTCCCCACGTTGTTTATATGCACACTGCGGCAAGATTGTATCTAGACTAATGTATGCAGAATTCTGTCACATCACAGTCTCTCCACTTCCAAATGGGGTAGGGAAATCCAACCTGTCAGTTTATTATCACAAAATTGGCTGCAGTTGTTTTGACAAATATGCAAATTATATCTAATAAGTTAGTGAGACAAATGAGGTGCCTCTGACAGAAAGAAAAAAAGATTGTTTCCGAAAAAGGTTTGAGCTCGCATTGAGGTCTGTTATATTGGATCAACCTGTCAACAACGGCGTTATTGTATATGCTTTGATATATACTGTAATGGGAGAGAAAAATGGGATAATAAAGCCATAATGGTGAAAATCACACTGTGGCTCTCATTCTAATGAGGCATCTCATAAGTCATCATAGATGTGCAGAGCCTAGCAACCTGACCCTCATGTTTTCAGTCAGTTTTATATAAGTTTCTGAATTAATAATCATATTTTAGCCACTGCATGCCTCATATTCAAGATGTAGTCACAAAATCACACCAGAAAACCTCACAGGAAGCAAGACAAATAACAGATTCTGTATTTGTGCTTTTGCGATTGAGGACGTTCAGTATGAATGTGCTTGCATGTGTGTCTGTGTGTGCCCATTTGTCCCCCGTTTCTCGTTTGAAGGATTTGACTGTTTCCTCATCACAGAGACTTCAGAGAAGAGTACATACACACACATTCACCTACCAACACATATGTACCACCCACAGAGCCATGTAACAAGAAAAAAGAGAGAACAAAGTTTAAAGTAAAAGCTGCTTTACTCCTGACTTAATGACAGTGAATTCAGTCAAGTGAAGCAAGGTGCACACACAGAAATACACAAAAATACACATACTAGGCTCTTGTTAACACAAGGCAGCAACAACATGGATATCTGCCTGAAGTTCAATCCACTGTCTCTCGGCTAAGGCAGCAGAATGATCTCATACACCGAGCAGCCATGTACACAACAGCTAATAGTGTTAAATGTCATTAGACATCACAGTGTTTAACACTACTGTCATCGCTGCTTCCTTTCTTCCTTCTACCCCTCTCATTAGTACATCAAAAAGAGTTATGTAAGACTGTTCAACACTCTGCTACAAAGACAAACAGCGTTATGCAAGTCCCTAGACCTTGATCTCCTCACACTCTCATACATGTACACACCTGCGCAGGGCACTAGGTGGGAGCTTCCCCGGGCTCCTGTCTGACGGTGTGCTGTAGCAGCTGCTCTGGGCCTCTGGCAGCTCCCCCTTCTCCCGCAGCATGGAAGTGGCTGCAAAGGAAATGATGCCCACCCCATCCCGCACCCGCGTGTCCAGCGGGTACTCCCAGTCGTCATAGGAGACGGAGATCATACCCAGGGGAAACATCTGAGAGGAAAGGAGAGGAGATCTGAGAAATGGCACATATGGTGTGAAAGATTCAATTTCACTTGAATTTGACATTTTTTACTCCAATTCAAAACATCCATATGTATCTCTCAGACGTGTCAAGCAGATGATTTATTGGTTCTGTGTGCCTTCCTGAAATAATTCATATCTGGCTATTAAATAAGTGTGAACAGACTGCATGTCCACAAACTGAATTAATTCACTCATTCAGGTACAGCTTACACCTTGAAACTGTCAAAATAAAATAAAAATGAGAAACTAAATAGCTCACTAAGATTATCTCTCTAAACCAGACTGAGCAAACATCAAAAAATGCCAGTCTGTCAGTCCACTCTACAGTTCTTTGTTTTTGCATTTTAATTTGGCACAAACTGTAGAATCAGATCTTTGTCTAAGAAAGAAAACAGAGGCATAAAAACCCAAAACAAACAGGAACTTTGAGTCGAGGAGATGGCCAAGGAAAGGAGGAGAATAAACATTTGAGAGGCTTTTGAGAAAAGGTAAGCAAACACTGGATATGTTTCCATTCTTAATGTGAGGGGAACATTTGAGCTGATTATACTTTGAATTATTTATACACATATTTATATGCTATTTGGATAATAGCTACCTTGCTGTCCTACATTTTGAGAGTGAATGTGTATGTAGTGCTGTCAAACATCCTGTTTAGGGGCTGAGCAAATGTTTGAAGGTAGAGAGAGAAGGATAGAAATAAAGCAGTAAACAAATAATATGATATGATATGAGTTATAGTGTACCAGTTACCAGGATTTGTCTCTATATTGTCTTAGGCTTATGCTTATGGCTTAAAAAGGAATATTTCGACATTATGAAACATGCTTATTGACTTTCTGGTTAGAAGAGAAGATTGATACCAGTCTCATACCCGTCCGTGTAATTGGAGGCCAGCCGCCGGTTAGCTTAGCTTAGCACAAAGACTGGAAATGTGGGGAAACAGCTAGCCCAGCTCAGTCTGAAGGCAACAAAATATGCCTACCAGCACCTCTGAAGCTCACTCATTAACACGTTAAATTTTAATTGTAAATGACAAATTGTATTTTTTACATTTCGGATTTTGTTTTCTTCAGACTCGGCCAGGCTAACTGTTTCCACGTTTCTTTATGCTAAGCTAAGCTAAGCTAACTGTCACTAAGTTCTGGCTGTAGCTTCATATTTAACGAACTAATATGAAAGTGGTATCTTCGAATCTAACTCTTGCCAAGAAAGCGAATATTAGCTGTAGAGAATAAAGGAGAGGAGAAATACAGAAGAGGTAGCAGATGACCTGCAAAAGCACTGCTTGTCTTGTCAAACCACTCAAAAGTGGCCACCTGTTACTACATATGGGGCCTCACTACCTCGGGGGTAAAGTCTGGGTTGCCAGTGGTGAGACTGGACACGATCCAAATGTAACCAGCTCCTATCAGGCCCAAGGACCGAGCTTCCTCTAGTATATACCTGTCGAGGAGTAGAGTGAGAGAGTTAATAAAGATTCACAACAGAAATTTGGCAGTGTATGACAGAGAGACAGAAACAGCAAATGAAAATGAGAGACACAAACACTCACAAAGCCTCATCCTTGGAGCAGTACAGCAGTATAACGGGACTCTGGATCCTCTTGAGGGCAATGTGTGATTTAGAGTTTGGGTCGCCATCTACAGCATCTAGAGTCACCACACTCTGCAGGTCCCAGCGCACAAAGCTGTAACAATACACCATTAAATAATACAAGGTACTTAATCTTGTCAGCTGCTGTAAATAAAGGTTAAGGATGCAAACAGATTGTGTGTGTGTGTGTACATGTGGGGGAGCGTATTCATTACCTGTGATCCACAGTTATCCTTAGAGTGCTGATGAAGTCCTGGTACCCAGGGAACTTGGAAGTGACAATAGAAAAAACATGCCAGTCATACTCCTCCATGATGGCAAGCATGAGCAGAGCCTCCTGCTGCAGGGCTGCGCCGAACTGGAAGAACGTGGACTTCTCATCCTGCAACGACACACAGGCCGGCAGCAGACACAGTCAGCAGATTTGTCTGAGGGACTGAATTAATTGCAGTAAAGGGAAACAAAAAACAAAAAACCAAGAGCTGGAGTGAATGAGTGCAAATCAAAGACTCAAAGGAGAGGGTGTAAGTGTTAGAGGAAGTAACGAGGAGAGAGAGAAAATGGGAAAGAGAGGAAGAGGTACTGAGATACTGAGAGACTACACTGCAAGAGAGTGACTGCTGACAACAGGGGGGGGCTAATGGTCGGGTAACTGCCACATAACTCACAGGTTTGATTCACTTCCACCCCCAGATACTGAGGCTATACCTGCTTGCTCATTTTCTATGGTGCTGTATTACTGAAGTGGTTCAATGTTTAAAATGTAACACAGAAAAAAGAATCTGAGTCATTAATGCTGAACATAATTTATCTGTGGTACACTAACTGCAGAAAATATGGTGTCATTTTATAGCAGTCTCATTTGAAGTCAGAGGATATCCTCTGTAAACTGTGGCTCCAAATGTTACAGCATTAATTCAAAATGTCATGTACAGTTAAATCATTTAGTCACAGTATTGGAAGGAAACAGGGGGTCAGTGTGCGAGTAAGAGGCAGCAGTAAGCATTACCAAAAACCAAAGCAGCTATTAAACAGAATGAAACCCAAAATGAGTGTGAAATAAGTCACTAATGATTGCAGAATGTATGTTTGCATAAAGTGTAAGCTGAGTTTCCCCCTGGGGACACAACAAATAGACAGCAACACAGCCCATCCACCAGAAAGGAGGGAGGGAAGGAGGGAGGGAAGGAGGGAGGGAGGGAGGAGGAGCAGACAGGGAGAAAAAGAAAAGGCTGAAGGGGAGAATAAGAAGGAGACAAATGCCACAGTCTTGTGAGTGAGATTGAGATACCTGCTGCAGAAAGAGGTGGAAAAGGAGTGAGAGTCTTGGGAGAAAAACTAAGGACAACACGAACATCAAAGCTCCTCACAAGGTCCCTCTTTTTCACACACAAACACACACACACACACACACACACAGACCACATGCACACATACATACTCTGACACCCCTGCCGCAGAGGGTATCAAAGAACGTGACACAATAAACATCACACACGGAGAATCAGCTGTCAGCTCCTGTCTCTCTGTCTCTCTCCCCACCACCCTCATCTTCATGTGTATGTAGATGTGCATGTAAATATGCATGTAAACCTATATTGTGGCTCTAGTTCTGTCTCTTAGTTTAACAAAAAGCTCTCAGCTCTGGCCATCACATACATGAAACAGGCCCCGCAGAGATTTAACTCCCCTCCCTCCACCACTACAAAAAGGGAGAAAAGTAGGAAGAAGAGAGGATGAAATTGTACTTCAAAGTTATCTATCTCACTGTTTCCATCTGTGTGTGTGTGTGTGTGTGTGTGTGTGTGTCTCATTCAGACGCAGCTGCCTATCAAACCAGTGGGGCCAGCCATGGCAGTTTAACCTGAGCAGATACAATGTAGATATAAGGCCGGGTCAAGCTGCAGCGCATCTGCTCTTTGCTTGGGTGAGAGTGGGAGTAAAGGGACGTTAGGTCAGGGCTAGAGAATGGTGTCGCCTGTCAGAGGGCCCAGTAGATTTATAACGGCACTGCCTGATACCCACTGCAGGGCCCAATGATACGTCCAAGCATCATTTAACATGAATACTGGACTTCCATTGGAGTGCTCACCTAATCTTTGTGTACTGATAACTGACGAATGTCAATAATTTTTCCCTCATTGCACAGGAAAACTGTGTGCGCACAACTATGACCAGTAGTGTAGGTCAAAGTTGAAACAGGAAGTTGGTCTGTAAACTGTAACTGATTTTTACAACTGACAGTTTGGGTAATAATTTTGCCTTTCATCTCACATTTTTCCTTCCAAATAAGTTTGGCTAACTTGATGGTTTGTTTAAAACCTGTATGATTATGTTGCCCTAATACAATATAATACGCCAAAATTATCCTTTGGGTCATTTATCTAGGTAAAATGTCAAACATTTGCTGGTTCTCAAACGTGATGATTTGTTGCTCTTTTTTGCTGCCATAGCCTTGGGTGTGTTAGTTGGACATAACAAGTTTTTTGAAAATGTCACCTTGCGCTATGGGGATTTATTGTGGGTATTTTTTACTATTTTGACATTTTATCCATTATAATAAAAATAATAATTAGTTACAGCCCTAATACAAATACACACATTGTGTTACCTTCACCTAAGGGTAAATCGATTGAAAAGCCGAGCTCTTATTGTAATTTTATAATTATGTGAAGAATCTTATGAGCACACACACACACACAGTGGCTTTTATATGGTGACAGGCTGAAGATACTGTGGAGGTGGTGCTACATATCATACATGTTCATAACATGCTTTTACAGTTTTTCACAATTGCTAAAACACATTTCTTGAAACCTTCCACCCTTTTCTCAAAACTGTAAACACAAACCCCAATTTTCAAAATACATTCACAGAACCTCTGACTCTTCTTGCAAAATCAAACAAACAGATCCAACCTTGGCAAGACTCCACACCTACGTCACCACAGGCATATTCCATGGCCTGTAGAAGATTTTCCCTGGTTTAGGGTTGTCGGTCATATACTTTCCACCGCCATGCAGAGAAAAACTCTTCTATTGGGTTGAGGAAAGGAGAGTATGGTGGAAGGCAAACATTTATGAATTGCTGGTTGATGTTGAACCACTCCCGTGTCTGGATAGCACAGTGAAAACTGACATTGTCCCAAACTATGACATAGACAGGATGCTCTGCCTGCTCATGATCCTGCTGCTCATGCCCAAACAAGACCACCCAGAAATGTAAGAAGATGTTGGGTGTTATACGGCCCCAAGATGGCATGATGGTGGAGAACCCCATGATTACTAATGGCAGCACATAGGGTCACATTACCACCACGCTGGCCAGGGACTTCAACAATGGCCCGTTGGCCAATTATGTTCCGGCCTCTCCTTCTCCTCTTCGTCAGATTGAAGCCTGCTTCATCTACAAAAATTTATTCATGGGGTCTTTCCATGGAATCCAATTCAAACACTCTCTATAGGCAGAAATACATATAGTTTTGTAAGTGCTACAGAAAGACAGACCTATGCTGTAGAGTGTATGCACTCCTGATTTACGTACATTACAATATAGGTGATGCTGCTTGACAGTAGTATGTAGTATAGTATTGTACTGTAAACAATCAGCACTGAATGTGTATGAATGTACACTTACTTGCACATACTGAAATTGTTGCTCTTTGACCCTTTCTGAGTTGAGCTCAAAGGCTACTCTGTACACTTGCTTCATGCGCACCCTGATGCGTTGGAGGACACGGTGATGATCAATTTTGAGTTGTTGAGTGTGTAAGCTATGACATCTGGGCTTTATTTGTGTTTAACTTTTGCCACCAGTGGTTACCATTATGCATCACAAGTGCATCACAGTGCAAAATGTTTTAGTGTGTGAGAATGTGTTTATGGTTTTGCAAAAAGAGTCAATGAGTCTGCAAATTGTTTCTAACTAGGTGATAATTGTTTATGGTTTTGCCAAAAGAGTGATCAATTCAATAAATGGGTTCAAACCACTCGCTTCAGAGAATGGGGTTTAGTGTTTTAGCAATACAGAAAAACTGTAAATACCGTCATAATCTAAGGAGGGGAGGAGAGGAAACAAGAGGAGAGGAGAGGAGAGGAGACAAGGGGAAACAAGAGAGGAGAGGACGGAGGGTAAGTGGAGAATTTAGAATGAGCGAGGTGAGAGTCTTTTCAGAAGACTGAGGGGTGAAAGGGGAAGATGATAGTTGCTGGCGGTTGCTGAATTATAAAGGATAAAAAGAGACGTTGACACAAACCTGCACCTTCTCATCAAATCACACCAAGTCCACCAAGAAAGCTCACATATGAATAATGCACATACACAAATGTATTTCCACATTATAACCCACATACCTAGAGATTTACTGATGACATTGTGCATCAATTATACAAATACAGTGAACTACATGTACACTTTCACATCCACCCACGTGCATGCACACAGCACATACATATGTGTACATGCACAAAGGCCCCTTAAAATATGGCGTTACTCATGAGCCGACATACCAATAAATAATACACCACCAAAACCAAGACAGCGTCTTACTTTTTCTCTCTCTCCCCCTCACACAAACACACACACAATTTCATGTCAAATTTAATTTTTGTTTACAGCAATCAGATGAAGTAAATATGAAAGTGTGGAGAGAGCTGTACAGATCCAGGCTAATGAGGGATGAACTGACACATTTCTAGAAATTGTTCAAAGAAGGAGTCATGTGGGCTACAAGAGGAGGAGCTGAGTTCTACTACAGTACAAGTAGTAAAGGTGGATGAAGCGAGAAATGAGCGACCAAAAGCTAAGGAACAATAATTGAAAGGCTGGTAGAAGAGCACATGACATGGGACATCACAAAAGAAGAGGATCTAGTATGCAGAATAATTATAAATAGACGGGTGTAAGGAGGAGGATGGTGATGAGGCCAGCAATGTGCTATATTAATATTTAATGCAGTAGGTCAGTTAGGATGAAGCAGCTACATTAAGTTGGCCCCTAGATGCTGCTAAGTACCATCCCACTTAAGTGCAATCAAACTAGCATGGCAAAACAAGTCCTGTGTCAACAAAGTGAAGCTTGCTGCGGATTTAAAGGTCACAAAATATGTAAATTGCCAAAAGAAAAAGAAGTGTCACAGTGGCAGTACTACAAATGCAGTTTTCAGAATGATAATCTGCCCAAAGTTGAGTTGCAGAAAGATTAAAATGCATCCCCACATTATTCTGGTGAATTAAACATTAAAATTCATTGGCTACACAGTGCAGATTTTCCAAGTCACTGAGGCTTCAGTTTACAGGTAACTGACAAACCCAAAAAACTAATTTGGTATACAAATTATATTAGTAGGAATTTCCAATGGATGAGCACCTTTGAGAACAAGGTTACCGTCACAGTAGTTAATAGATATGTCCCGTCCAAATGAAAGTGATGTGAATGTGCTTCCACCACAATGAACATAAAACAATAACATCCTACTTGAACTTTAGGTCATGGCTGTCTCACTCACCGTGCAGGAATCCAAGTGAATACTTTCATGGGGCATTTTGGGATGATATTTGAGAAAGCTAACTAATTAGCTGTCCAAATAATTAGACAAGATAATTTATCATGGAAAAAATGCAGAAGTAGGAGCTTTTAATGCGGTTTGCAATGTTCTATATTAAGATAAGTACTAGGCAAAGAATGTCTTTTATGTCTTAAAAAACTGTCAGAGGTACATTTTTCACAGTCCTGATCTGACAGGTGTGTGACAGAAAATGTCAAAAAAATATGGAATTGAAAAGACCAACAATCATGTTGTCATCTGGTTAAAAAATATGATCACCCTAATTTTTGTTGGTTATTTTGTTTTTATTGATTTACTTCATTTTTATTTATATAATACATTGACATACAATTAATAGTGCATTTAACAGTATGATTAAAAGATGTTGGTCTTGTAATCAGAGTTTATTTGGGCCAATAGGATGTTTACATGGCAGATATTTATGTAATTTATATCATAGCAGGAAAACCACAGG
This sequence comes from Maccullochella peelii, assembly GCA_002120245.1. NCBI lineage: Eukaryota > Metazoa > Chordata > Actinopteri > Centrarchiformes > Percichthyidae > Maccullochella > Maccullochella peelii. Next base: position 60,367 of record LKNJ01000822.1, read on the forward strand.
TGTAATTAATAACACTGATTGCATTCAGTGTATCCACCTGTAACATCCCTGACATTATTAATGACACGTGCTTTTCCTGCTATGACAAGTCAAAATGTCTGCTGTGAAAAAGGCCTGTTTGGTGTACAAAAGGGCTGTTAATTCAAACCACTGTCTGTGGCGCAATATACCACTGACAGAGAATCCGAACACAACTTATAGTAGTAAAGCATGTGATGGTATCTTTAATACATGTCCTGAAAAAAAGATGAGTGCATATGGGGTGCAAGACTATGTTTCTAGTGTTTAAAAAAAATCATACAATGCAGGCAAAGGAAGGTCACCTCAGGTATTACAGTACATATTTTTTAAAAGCTAAACTCTACCTGGCAATGTTGGACCATATCGGTGTAATTAGGATTAATTAAACAGTGCAGGTTAGTATATTAGAAGGATGAAAGGTAGGCACAGTAAACAAGGGCCTGTAAAATATTAAAACTGCTCTAAAAATCTACACCGGTAGACAGCACACATTTTCTGTTGCAGCCTAATTCTGTGTAAATGCTCAGCAGATGTTCTGCAAACCCTAGTGCTAACAAACACCGCTCTAAATCCATCCGCTAACAAAGAATTAGCTCAGGAAAGCCACTTACAAACAAACACCTAGGGAAGCTGTTGTCACTTGACCAGCGTCAGAAGTAACACAGCCAAAGAATATCAATTCAGTGAGAGCTGTTTATGTTAAAAAGCTTTTGAGGTATCGACAGCATAATGGAACTTTCTTTCCAAAAAGAAATCTACACATACACATTGATTTATTGATTTTTTTCTTGGTGTTTGAAATAACAGTTTTATGGGCATAATAGTCAAACATGTAACATCAAACATCATTCTTTGAACGTTGCTGAAAGCTGTGAACTGGGACAGCAGAGTCCCACAGCCTCTATAGCAGAGACATAGCATAATAAATTCTCTTGACACTAACAGAATGTAAAGGCAGGTCCCTCAATAACTAAGAAGAAGTGGTCCCTTAAGCACTGAAAGCTCTTCAGTTTTAGAAGGTCCCAAAGCCCACATCCACTAACCGAACATAGACTTTCTACATTCCCACGATTGACAGAGAACTATAGCATTTAGCTTGCAGACACTGGCTCCCAATGCTAACAAAGACTACTTTAGTATTTAACAAGAGGTAAGTCCCAATGCTTAAGTCTACTGTAGTATTTAACAGCCTCACACTCCCCAGGCAAACACAGAATAGCATTTAACACAGCGCAGAGCCCCCAAGCTAGCATAGCGTAGCTCAGACTAGTGAAGCATTACGTCTCACCACTAACTCAGACAAGCATGTAATGGACAGCAGCGCGGCTTGACAAAGCGCACAGCATTACGACATAACCTCAGAATGTAATATGGGACTGGAATACAGCATGTCTCCTGACACTTGAAAACACATTTTCCTCCTCCGCCCTAACATGAGTTATCCAGCGCTCTCAGTCAAAGTGGACCTACTGTAGAGGACTGTATGTTTGTAGATAAACCTGAAGTAGAACAGACTGTATTAGTCTCTGACTGTGGCAAATACAGTGGTGGGTTCAGAGAACCATCTATCTGAATTTATGTGGTTTGAATATAAAATTCAAGTGTGCAGTTTATTATTCATCAAGTCTGCTCAGTTCCATTTGGGCTGGATTGCTTGTTCTTGGTAGCCCGAATGTTCAAGTTTGAATTCTGGTGTATTTAACCAATTAAATCTGAGCAACTTCAATATAGTTTTTTTTTTTTGTATTGGACACTTGTTGACCTTGTGAACCATAAAAACAAAATATTGAAAAACAAGTTCTTGAAATTACACAACTCAAAATTACCTATTGAAAATTTGAAAGAGTGGAATTCAAACCACATAAATTCAAATATATGGTTCTCAAAATCAAATATTTCAATGCTATAAATTCATTGCTTTTAAAATTACAGCATCAAGTATTCAATAGTGGTTGAATTAAATTTGTTCAGTTCCTTGTGACATTCAGATCCTTATGGCCTGTTTTTGCTTCCATAGAGAAGTAGTTTACCTCTCATCGAGACACTGTGTCTGGGATGTGCTGCCTTGAGCATTCTTTGTGTAAAACATTTAAGTGCCATACCAACGTAATGTTACTTTTTTCCCCCATTGTCATTAATGGCCATAAAAACTCTGAACCTACCAATGTACTTGCCACAGTCAGAAACTAATACACTGTGTTCTACCGCAGGTTTACTTTAATTATCTCAGGAAAGTCATAAACTCACATTTGTTTTCAAAAATCCATTAAAAACCGCTCGGAGACATATCGCTGCCTTGAAGAACATACAGTCATCCATCATACCCATGTAATATATTTCTTTCCTGTCAATGTGTCAGTCGAGATTTTTTTTTACAGTTTTGATGGTATTTTTACTGTAGCAAAAACAAATTATCAGTTACTAATACATGATGCGATTAGCAGGAGATTAGTGATTTATTAATCCTGTGTCACACTCCTGGAAATGTGCCACAGATGTACCTGCAGCTTCCTCAGACAACCAACATTTACCTTGTCTGGGAGTTTGTTATATGTAATACTGTGGCTGCTAATACTTTTTTTTCATCATTTTCATATTTACCATCTGACACTTCAGTTGGATCAAAGCAGTTTCTTTATCAATGAATGATGAATTGTTCATTATCTAATAATTAGTGAGTGTTACTGAATAGTTAAGTAACAGCAGCCCTGATGTTTAGGTAATTTCTTTCTGAATTCTTGCTATTTCATCGTATTGGTCAGTTGTAGTAAAAAGTGGATATTAAAACATATCTTTATTTATTTTGTGTAAGTTTTGAGCATTCACAATGTATTTGATGAAAAGGGGAATATGGTAAATATACTATAATTACTGGAGAGTAAAAAGAGAGCTGTTGTCAGACACTGACAAATAAGAGGTAAAAATATGCAAGTGAAACAGCCTACTTTAGAGTGTGAAGCATAAACAGGCTCTTACAACATTTTGATTTAATTAGCAAAACTTTCTAATGCAGATGTTCTTAGGAGGCGTATTATTCCTAATTGGGACTGCAAAGCAAGCTGAGTAGTTGTTTTCTTTATACTGCAGATGAATCAAAGTGTAAACCTCATGATCAAATAACTCCTCAGGTTAATATATTAATTGATATTGTAATTTGTTAATAGGCACCCCACACATGGAGCTTTCCTTTAAAACATTCTGCATGTTCCTACAAACGATCCATCAACTGGCCTCTATAAATCAAGAGCCATACTCTGCAGTGCTGACTCTTTCACATATGGTGCTGTATCAGCATGCAAAGAATCTACTAGAATATTGTAAAGAAACGACATAATTATTTGGCTGAGGAAAGAAAAATTACTTTCTAGCAGAACTTTTCGCACATTGTATTGGATGGCAGAAGTGTGCATTTTGCCAAGCACTGCCGGTTAAATCTGTCTCCTGAGTGGTAGCCGATGGTTGTGTGCATGGTTGGCCCTGCCTATCCAAGTGTCAGAATGCTGCTCACGGCAGAGGCTAATCACAACACCTGTTTAGGAGAGATTACAGCAGGATCCGCCAGAGTGCTGTAAGGTCCCTGCTTTATTAAAACTGAAGTGTCTGTCCAGGCTGTGACATCCACGTACACATATACACACATACATACACAAACACACATAGACAGGCATCTGTGAGGCAGAAAAGAATAGGATGTGCGTCTATATATGGTATGTGTGTGTTTGACTGTTTGAGTAATAATAACTGTTTGACTTATAGAGCTTCAGAGAGAAAGAGATGTTAATGTTATTTGATCCCCCTACATGGAAAAGTAATGACACAGCCAACCCTATTCCTCCCTCAGTTTCTCTCTTCCCCTTTCGGTGAATGAATTTAAAACCGCTCAAGAACTGAGCAAGACCCTGCATCCTCCTCCCTCCTCTGGCAGCCTTCATTGGCAAATCAAAGAATTGCCAGTTTGATATTTATAGCTGAAGTGCCTTTGGGTGAAAAAAAATCCCACTCTCTCTCTCTCTCTCTTACTCTCTCTCTGTCTCTCTCAACCCACTGATGGTGACTCTGTTGGACTTCAGAAACCTTAGGCCTGGTGTAAAAATGGCAGCAAGCGGTGAGTCAGCCCACCCCGGCTCACTACCTCAGCGTTGACTGCTGGACCATGCTAAACAGGCTAAGTGCCGCAGGTATGAGAACAGGACGGCCAGTCGCGGTTGGGGTCAGAGCACTTGTCCAGCGCCACTGCAAAACAAAAGGATTCGGCTGGCGTAGGAATGCCACAAGTCAGAAGATTAATTAGACAATTCATAGTGTGTTAGTCTTTCTGCTTTTAGAGAAGAGCTGCAGGCCCTGCTGAATACTAAAACATTGGTTTATCCCCGTTTTGGTTAAAATTACATTAGCCCAGTGTTTCTTAAGTGAGTTGTTGACAGCTGAGGCATTGTGTTTACTAAATACCGCAGAATAAGTTTATACAATGACACAGGCTTCCAGAGGGCATGTGGGTTGGGTGCAGGGTGGATTCTGGGAGGAATGCTGGAAAGTGGTGAAGAGGGTTTTGCAGAGATTGTTTGTGGAGAAAGGAGGGGGTTAGACAAATCACTAATTCTGCAGAGAAAAGAAAAACGGTAGCTGAAGGGGGATTCATTCATTATATATAAGCCTTACTCAGGTCTGTGTAAGCCTTTTTATACCAAAAACACTCCCACAACACTATTGTGCACACGCTTTTGCTTTCTGAAATACACACATAAAAATCTTGTTGCTACATTTAGTTAAAACCAGCAACAGGCTAGCGCGTGTTAATCCTCTCTCTTCCAGCCTCTGCTGAGTTTGTCCCCATGTGAGTCCATCTCCTCCAGTTTAATACCACCACTGGTCTCCTCTATTCCCCGTCTCCCCCTTCTCCTCTCTCCTTCCCTCTCCAATCCAGCCACTTGTTCTCATCGCTTTTGTTCACACGACAGTCACCATCCACTGTTACCATGGCAAATCAATGGTCAGTCTACAGATGGAGCAGATTCATTTCTCCCTAGCACACACACACTCATACACACACACACTCCTGAACACACAATGTGTTTGCTTCCCACTCTGGCATTCCACCACACTGGTAACGGATAGGTATCGATGTGCTGCGTGGTTGAGCGCACACAGGCAGATGCATGCGTGCGTGTGTGTGTGTGTGGGCGCGTGCGTGCGTGCATGTTTGTGGCCAATGTGTCAAAGATCAGATAAGTAAATCTGTTTCCTTTACTAATTAAAGGAAGGCAGTGCTCCCCAAAGAAAAGAGTGCATACCGAATGTCAGGCCACGGTGTGTTACATGTGATAACCACACACACACACACACACGCATACACCCACACATGTACAGACACACTCACATATGCACAAATTACTTTTGGCGGTGTGTATGTTATCTCTGCTGTGCATCCCTGGAGGGGGGGGGTTGTACATGTGTATGTGTGTGCGTGTGTGTGTGTGTGTGTGTGTCTGTCAGTGTATGCGCTAAGTTGCTAAGTGTCCATTGGGGGAGTTAGAGCAGCTACATGGCAGATGCTTAAAGCCAGTGGCTATTAGACAGCAGAGCAGAGATAATAGGCTACGGCTGCCATTACCTACTACGCCCTATTAGCCAGTACCCAACCTGGAGACAAACAGACAGACACACAAACGGGGCAAATCTGTACTTGTGCGTATGTATTTTTATGGTCTGTATCTGTGGGTGCGCAAGAGTGCGCTCTATTGGGCAGCGCACGCTCGGAGAGATAGATGAGGGAAGAAGGGAGGAGACAGGAGTGATAGAGAGGAAGGATAGAAGGGCTAATTTACCAGGCCTCCTATTAGTGAGACTGATCTTTTCCAGATGGGGAGGGAGGGGAGGAGAGCTGAGGAGAGGTAAGGCAAGACTCGGAGAACGGGAGGAAGTAGAGGAAGTGCTAACACATTCAGAAAACAAAAGTGCATTACAGTCCGTGTAAGCAAGAAGATGAGCTGAGAGTTGACAGGGAGAGTGGAGGGGAGGAGGGGAGGCAGGAGAGAGTGACAGAGAGGCAGACCAAAAGAAGGAGAGAGAGAGAGAGATATGCGAAAAAACCCTTTTGTGTGACATTCAATAAAAAGAAACAAGAGGAAAACCTCAGTTCCAATATCTGACTGTCTGCGGCTGACGTTTCCTTGTGTGCATGCGTGTGCTGAGGAGAGTGCGAGTATGCCACACATCACTTGCCGGCTCTCTATATCCATCTGTCTATCCATCCACCCCTCCTTCCATCCTTCTGTCACCAGCCTGTTTGATGCTGCAGCTCTCGATGCAGACTTTGCCAACGTGGCTGCTCCGGCTTGAGTGGAGAGCTGTGCAGATCATGATAGGTGGAAGCTCTGATACTTTTGACTGGAAGGGGGTGGGTTACGCTACAAGATCAGCGTAGCGAGTGTGTATTTGGGGGGTTAGTGATGACGAGGATGATGATCACAATCAGGCACTGTTCTCTGTTCACCCCCCCCTAATCCTCCCTCCTCTCTCTGCCTCCCTCTTTCTCCCTTCCTTCTCAACACACTTTACAGAAGTTTGAGCCACTGGGAGATCATTAGCACAGGATCAAACCCCAACACTCACTGTCCACACACACACAGACACAGAAACACACACAGGCTGGCAAAAACACACAAAGCACACACACACTTAGAGAAATAGTACACAGACCACACACAAAAACAAGAAATGGGGGCACACAGAAGAGCACTGCAGCTTAAAATCCAAAATGCAGAGTGAGGGAGACAGTGAGTTACCATGTGTGAGTGTGTTCATGTGCGTGTGTAGCCCTTTTTAAACTGAGATCTTGCAATACTGCCTTAAAGAAGACCCATCATTACACCGGCTTGCCTTTTTACACTGAACCAAAAAACGTTCCGGAGCAACAGCGTTGGCATCTAGTGTGATGTATAACATGCGTGTCGTTGATCTCGTCCTCTGCTCGGAGGATAAGGAGCTCCCGGACCTTGTTGTCTCCCCAGTTCGCAGACATTTTCAGTTGCTATAGGTTAGCTGCTAACTTCTTCTTTGAGTTATCTGCTAACTGCTGCTAGCTGCTTTTTAAATCCCCCATCGGTGGGTCACATAACACTTCTTCACAACGTCACACCCCTGTTCCATCCTGCTGGCTCCCCCATTTTTTTTGCCGTTGGCTGCTGTCGAATAGTCAAAGAATTAATTAAAGGATGGTCCAGTGTACCCTATGGTAAAGGAGATAAGAAAGGACGCATTGAAGCACATTTTCTTAGCATTTAGAGAATTCGACCATCTCTTATCATGGCTGCCACTTAGATACTTCCGGGTCATTCCTCAGCCATTGATTCAGCTCTGTTACTACCTCCAGCTTCACGGCAGAACAACAATGACCCCACCCATTCCGTGTTCATATGTTTTAAACAGACGGCGAGGCGGGATAATGGCGCAACATTCCCGCCTTGAACAGATTCTATAAAAAGGGCTTGTTTTTGTGTGCGTGTGTGTGTGCATGTGGTTGGGGGAGAGACATCGACAAGTAGTCTGGTGAGACTGGAGGGAGAAAGAGGATTGATTGAGCACTATTTCTTTTTTGCAGAGGAACAAAGACTAGCTGAACCACCTAATCTGAAACACAGAAAATACACATTTACTTCAACAGACTTGACAGACGTGTGTGCACACTTCGCCACATGCACATAAACTGAGCAGCCACCCACACATCGCAAGCCCATTCAATGACTCTAAGCAGCATCTCTCTCCTACACTCTTTCTAGCACACAAATAAAGAAAAGTTGTATTCACACACATGCACACAGAACTTATATTCTTCTCTCTCACTTTTTATCATGCATGCACATACGTGCACACATGCACCACAGAACCCAGACATGCAGAGACACACACACACACACACACACACACACACACACACACACACACACACAGTCACAGTCAGTCTCTCCATCAGGAGCATGTTGAATAATTCAGTCTAAGGGAAGTACACAAGACTGTTAGGAGTGTATTCAGCGTTGGCCTGAGGGCCGGCCTCTGCTCTAAAAGCATGACGTCACTGCCAGCCTTCTCCTCCGGTCCCTTTCCTTGCTCTTTTCATCCGTCCGACTTGCGTTTTACTCCCTATCCCCCTCACTATCATTCCAATGGTTAAATTTGGCTTTGATGGCACATTTGATGCTTAATTGGGTCCAACAATCATGATGTGTGTATCCAACCAAGCATGTGTGCACAAAAATTTGAATAAAAAAGAAGTTTAAACAGTATTAGGAGTTGTCATGCTTTAAAAAGTTTATTTCAACAATCTGTTCAGAGTCAGACTGGCCACATTTTTCTTTCTACTACATCCACTTCTGTCTCTCCTAATTTCTCCCTCATTGGTTCCATCTCATCCGTTTTTCAGTCCACCCTCCCTCCCCTTTCTTTTTCCCCTTCCCTTTTCCCCTTCCCTTTTCCCCTTCCCTTCCGTTTTCCAGCTGTTCTTCTGATCCACCGAAGCCTCTCTCAGATGTAGGTCACTCTCTCAATTAAGGCAATTAGCAGCAGCCGGGCGAGACTGAGAACAAGGCGCTCTCATTACAGCAACAGGAGCCACAGGCCCGCATCACATGGCTAGCACTTAACACTCCACTTGGCACCTGCATTAGCCTTGCCTAGCGCCAATCTGCCAGTATTGGCGCTAATTTACTTACTAGCACCGAATTGGCCCCTGCAGAAGAACAATAACACTATTCAAACTGGATTAGTTTTACTTGGTGCGTTATTTCACGGATCATTCATACAGGATAAAGGATCTCTGCTCAAAGTCCCGATGTAAAATGTCCCGATCATTTCTGGTCTGTCACAAAAGCACAACTTTAAAAAGAAAACCCAGAAAATTCAACACTGCACCAGGGAGGAGACACTTACACCTAACAGAGGCGAGTCGCTGAGGTCAAAAATCTTACCACCCCCAGTACATGTGTAATGACAATCTGCTGGCTGCCACACAGGAAACCCATTATTGAGATTAGAGTGGTGTCACTTTGAACTAGATTGCTATTATCAGATGACATTTGAGTTGGTTGTTCCATATTTTTTTTCAATTTCCATGCTGATAAACAACACAGACAAGACAGGGAGACTGTGAGATGCGGTTGAACTCTTCAACACAGCTGGTAAATAAACTTTTCAGCTTTGATTATTTTGTTACACATACTGTTCCCAAAGGTCAAGACAAGACAGATTCGTACCAGATTCAAACAATAGAATATTTAAATAATTACAAATTCGGAATCTCTTGCAGTAAAACCAATCACATGACAACATAATCTATAGCTGCTGATCTGTAATGCAGTTTTTGAGGATGTGTCAGGCTTGTAGCACCGCTGGCTATCATTAATTGGCTGTAGTGATGTAGGTCTCTCTCAGATTACTCCAATCCAAATCTTCTGCTGGCCAGCCTTGTACCAATAACAGCTGATTAGTACCGGTCTAAAGAACAATGTTCTAGGATGCATCACCATCAGCTAGCCTAGCAACACCTCTGGCCATCATTAAACTGCTGCAGTGAGGTAGGCCATTTTGTTCCATATTGCCCCCCAATGTCCATAGCTACAGTGATTTTGGAAGATGGTTGTTGAATGTAAATGTAGGAGAAATTTCTTAATGTAATATTGTTGCACCAGTTTGTTCACATAATGTCACCTTGTTTTCTGGTCACTATAGGTACAAACTTTGAATCAGGTGCCAGGTGTTGCTAGACAGAAGGGCAAATACGTTTTGACCATCTTACCGTGGAAAATGGTAACTTGAGGCATTTGTGAAAATATTGTGACAGAATTTTGCATCAGTACTTGAATATACACATAAAGCTGAGGAAGGAAAGTTTGGACTGTGTTTATTTCACTAGATACATGGGTCGCTGTGTTACTCTAAACACGTCAATTAATATCCTGTCTATGCTGTCCCTCAGTGACATTACTGTAAATTTAGGCTTAGCCACTATAGCATAAGCCTTGTAATTGGTTCCTCTTCAAGCTGTATACTTGTAATGTACCCAGAGGACTATGTTGTTACTTTGCACCAATCATTGCTCTTGACAGTGGACTTTTATCCAGGAGGATAATTGCACAGTCCTGGGAGAATATGGACATACCTCCTATTGCATACAGTACTGTCAAAGGGAAAGACAAGAACTGCGTGATGACTTTATGATAGCCTAATAATCTGACTGAATTGCTTTCTTTAATTTCAATATGTTGCATATTGGTGCTTTAATTTTATGGGAATGTTGCAGTTTGTATCTGCTGCTTTGAGTCTTTTTACAATTTTAGATCATCACTAACATGATTTTTGTGTGTGTGCATCCAATAAGTGCCGAATGACCAAAGTGAATTTGATTTTTGTGCCACTGGTACAATGTTGACTTAATTATTTGGAGATATTGTGGCAGGTATGGGAGGGGTTTGGTCACAAGCAGGATGGGAGGCACGGTTTTGGCTTCCACCCCCATATTAAATCACAAAAAACGACTGAATTGTCATTTTCTTTCACTTCATTATTCGGTGTGACATCGTAATCATGTTAGTCGTTTTCTGTTTGGGGGGCATTATAGCAATCTCTCCAACCAACGTCATTTTCACTGCTTGTCAGATGGTCAAATAGCTTTGGAAACCCTCCACACCCTCCCCCCACACCTGTCCGACATCGGAATTGGGTTTCCGACGATTTCTGTAACTTTTCGAATCCGACATTAACACTCACTTCACGCCGTGATTGGCCAGCTGTGCAGAGGTGAGAAAGGAGCCATGGTTTGAACTCAAGCTCTCTTTTTGACAGAACTATTTCTGTCACATTTCATCTGAACAACCGAGTGCAGCACTACTAATGTCTTCTAGGAGAGACTGAATATGTATGCTGTTATCGTTGTATTTAAACGATTATCGCATCCCTCCCCCCCTCTATGACAGCTGGCTTTTCACTCCGCCTTTGAGTTTGGCCATTTGAAAAGCTATAAAACACATCTGATTTCTGATGAGGTCTTTTATATGTTCAATATGTTGAGGTTGAATTCAAACAAAAAAAAGTCTGCGAGAATTAGCTGTTGTGCTGATTGTTCTGATCTGCTGTTTGGCAGTGATGAGCTGCTGCAGTATCTTTACACTATTAATCATCTTCCCCATGACTAACGCTGATGGTGTCATACAAGTACCGCCTAAGACAGGCCATCTCATGACACCACACACACACACACACACACACAACCTCTCCCTCTCTCTAGAGGGGTTCATACTGTACATCTTCACATCCATTTCTCTCACACTTGTTCTTTCTCTCTCTCATCCTCTCAAATCGCCTCATACTTAACTGTTACCATATATGGTTCAATTATTCTACAAGCCCTCTCAATCTCCTCTCTCTCTCCCCACAGTTCTTTTCGCTCTCTCTTCCTCTTGAACATCTAATATCACTCTGATCAACTTTCTCCATCCTTCTCTTTCTCCCGCCATCTCCCGCTTTGCTTCCCCCATGCGTCCCCCACTCCTCCCCGTCTCCCTCACTTCTGCTGTTATTGCCTCCCTCATCCTCTCTCTTTCTCGTTCTCTCTCTCTGATCTGCTCAGAGTGTTATTTATACAGCAACAACCCACGCAGAGTAGAGCAGAGCAGAACAGAGCAGTGAAGGGAGTTTGACTTGCCAAAGTGGGCATCACCTCAGAAGCACAACAAAACTCTTCTCTCCTTTACTCTATATATCCTTGCACCACTCTGTTTCTGTCTCTTCATCTCATCACAACCTTGCTGTTCATACTTTCCTATTGAGGCTGTGCACAAAATATTTAATAGTTCAAGGGCAGCAGCTCAAATGGAGCATCAGTTGCACATCCAGGGCAGCAGGGACGAAAAATGAAAACATTAAACATACTAGATTCAACAAGGAATGTTGAGCTTCCTGTGCTAATACAGAATGTAATATAGAAGGAATTGGGATATACTTGGAAGTCTCATAAAATATTATGTCATTATTATTTATCATTTTTATAATCATAAGGGATAAACAGTTACTGAAAGCATATGTCATATTACAAAAAAATGCATATGTAGATTGTACAGCAAAGGAGTTATTTTCTGTAGCACATTTTCCTGATTTGGATTTATTATGTGAAGTGAGTCAGAGCTCTGTATGGAGGTCAGAGAAGTGGGACTCTGACTCAAAGGTTGCTGGTGTGAATTATTGACTGGCTGGGAAATCTAATGAAAAATAACATGAATCCTCACTCAACTTTACCTGGATGAAAATAGAAACATAAATCCCAATGCCTACACTGACTAACATGGCTTCCCCACTCTTACCCTCTCATCTGTTGTCTAGTTTAACTCTGCACATTTTATGGCCTTTTCTTCATTTGCATCTTTTTTTTTTCCCCTTTTATTTCTTGAAAATACCACTTCTAGTAGCCAATTCACAGTACATGCTACACGTAATATTAGATAATGTGTCATTTAAAATAAATAAACGACTAAACTGCATTTGAGACAGACACCATTTACAAGCTTTACATGTATTGCAGATAGCAAACACATCTGGGATTGATTAATGTATTATTAGGTTAAACAAGTAATCATACAGTTTACAAAATGTCAGAAAATAGAAAGTAATGCCATTTTCTAGAGCCAGAGGTGACATTTTAAGTTGTCTGACCAGCAGTCTAAAAATCAGAAGATATTTAAATTTACAAGGAAATGACAAAGAAACAAGACTAACCCTAACCCTGAAACAAGAGCCTGTTTAGAATGTTTGCTTGATAATTGACTTAACTGTTGGACAATCAATTATCATAATTGTTGTGGATTCATTTTCTGTCAATTAAATAATCAATTAATTGACTAAGCGTTTCAGCTCTAGTTTTGGTAGTAAAGCTTAATGCTTATATTGTTCACAAGTGATAACATCCATCCATTTTCTATAGCTGCTGGTCCTATTCAGGATTGTGGTTAAATATGAGCAAATATGCCTGACAAGAGTTATTTTCCCAGGTAACTCCCTCCAGTTACTCCTCAGGGATCTATTGGGTTTTTCAGGCCATTTGGAAAAAAAATCAAAACTAGCTTTCTTTCGTCTTACACAGATTCTCTTCCAAGGTGATACCTCCAATGGGCGGCACCAAGGTCTCATCCTCGTGACTGGACACATAAACCATGTTGGCTGATCTCACTAAGAGCAAGGCCAGCAAACCTCCGGAGAAACCGCATTTCTAAGGCATATATCCACAATTTCATTCTTTTGGATAGAACCTCCAGCTCGGTAAATTGTAGCCCTCAGTTATGGATTAGCGCCTTCTTTATCACCACACCAGCGCCTACATGTCTGCAGCAAACAGCACCTGTCACTCCCCTGGCTCCTCTTACACTCATATGTGAATATGACCCCAAGGCATTCTAATCCCTCCACGTGATACAGCTGCTCCCCTCTCATCTGAACACAGCAAGCCACCTTGCTTTGTAAAAGAACCACAACCTCAGATTTGAAGGTGCTAACCCTTTCCCCAACTGCTTCACACTCAGGTGTAAAAAGCTCAACTGCACATCAGAGGTCACAGGCTGATGAAGCCAGAAGGACAGCACCATCTGCGATTTGCTGGGAAGACACGATAATGTCCCCAAGCTGGAGTTTTTCCACACCACAGCTGCAATTCACTTCTCTTCCCATAAAAGTCAAGAGGGCAGAGGGGGCAAAGCAAATCCTTGATCTTGTTACGGGATGCATAGTATGGGCAGCAGGGGAAGGACCCAAGTGCAGACAGACCAGGAGGTTCAATGACTTATTTATACCTTACACGCAGGTACAGGTAGACAGGCAAGCAGGCATGTAGACAGGTAACGGGTAATAGGTAGATCCAGGTTCAGGAGACAGAATCACGTGGAACACATCCCACACAAGAACACGGAAACTGAGCATGTTATAACTAGTACACACAGTACACACACAATGAACCAACAAAGAAAGGGAACTGGTATAAATAGGGAAGTGGCTGACAAGGGAATCAGGGGCAGGTGTGTAATGGGGAGCAGGTGAGGATAATCAACTGAGGCACGAGGGCAAGAACTGAAAAGACAGGAGAGACAAGACTTCAAAATAAAACAGGAAACAGACAAGGACTAATGGGATAAAACACATCTGTCTTGAACAGGTTTGACTGAAGGTAAGAAAACACAACCTTCACTTAGACAAGGACCAGAAGACTTGGATTATAGGCTATGGTACCCAGTACTCCCATATCACCACCCAGAAGATACCCGGTGTTGCCTATTGCACCTGTGCCCATTACGCCTCCGTCCAATATCCCAGGTGGTGAGGCCACAAGACAGCGGCTTCCTGTTGCTTCTTCAGGCTGTGTGCAGACAGGCTATGGGGGTAATTCGAACAAGAGGCGCCAGGAATACAGCTTGGCTACAAGCTCCACTCCTCAACCTGTCTCCAAGAGTGGGTGCCAGTCTCCCCATTAATATGCACTAACTGCCACAATTACTGACTATAAAATTCCACCAACACAATACGGAAAAGACTAATTTAATGAGAAAAACTGAAGAGGCAGTGTCTCAAACTGTTGTAGCAGCATTATTAGTGATGTCCAATTATTTGCAATGAAAAGAAGAATTGCTGATTGGAAAGGGGGTAGATGATCTAAAACAGACCACGCAGTTAGAGTTTTTTCTTCCACCTAATGAATACATCAAGTGATTTCACTAATTAGCTGCACCCTCTCAGCTTGAAGATAGCTATTCAGTGACATCAGCTGCTATGGGGTGACTATAAAATCCCAGAATGCCAAGCTACTGACTTTGTGGGGAAGAGTTATCCATAAATGATCCTAGAGAGAATGATCTTCTTCTGAACAAATTTGGTGATACTTCCCTGCATTTTGAGATGGGCTCTAAGCTTGATATTGTACAAGATCAATGACTTGTTATTTCATCTCTCTCTGCACTGTAAGCTACAGACTAAATAAAATGACATAGGGGACACAAGAACAAATTTTGAGAAAGAGCTCTGTTGTTTGGTTGAATGGAAATGCTGCACATACAGAATTCGGCTCTCCATGGCATATAATTGTGCATCACTGCTGCATGAAATGTTGTTAACATGTTGTTAAATGTATGTTCACAAATCTATACCTCTGCTTCTGGTTTTCTATCTCATCTTGTAACTGCACTTGCCTCTCTATTATTTCTGTTACTCGTATCTCCTCTTCTCTCTCTCTGCTTCTCTCTCTCTCTCTAAGGGCCAGCTGGTGTGTTTTCCCTCTGAGGGAGAGAGAAACTTCTTAACATGGAGGAAGAGGAGTGGAACTGACACCAACATGGTATGCCTCTGACACAAGCTTCACTCAAATTTCTACACCCTTTATTTGTCTATTCCCCTCTCCCACCTTCTCCACCTCTCTTCCAGTAGAACACGTGAAGCACATGGGTTGTGGATGCCTCGAGGCATGTGCGTATGCTCTTAGCACATAGTGCTGCCTGTCTGTACTATGCATGTATGCAAGTGTAATCACATATTGTATCTGTCTATTATGTGGAGTGGCATAACAGCTTATCTGTGCAACTTCTTATGTCAATATTATGTATGCTTGTGTAACTACACGTTATCAAGCTGATTTAGCAAGACAACAACTTGCTAGTTTTTAACATCCTAATGTACTGTTTAGCATTTTTTGAGGATTATTAAGGTGAGTGGTTCAGGTGAAGATGTTCTGTACAATACACGGTTAAAATTTGATTTAAAAATAATTTTAGCATAATTTATTTAACCTTTATTTATATAGGATAGGTTAATTGAGCATAGACGCCCAGTTAACATTTACACTGAAAAATAAATTAATAACAAGGAAAGACAAAATAAACAAAGAGCAGAATGATAGAGAATAATGTATAAGCTGAATTAATGCAGATATACAGTAGGTACATGAGGGATTATTATTGAGAACTGTCAGAAAAAAATGAAATCTATTATTTCATCTGCAACTACAGTTTAGAAAAAAACATCTCAAAAATCCCACTCTTCCTCAGCATTTTGCACTTGCTTGCACTTAAGAGATGATTGATGTGAGACAGTGAGCGGGGATAGCTACTGGTCCCTCAAGTCCTGCAACTTTGTCAAACACTTCCCTAACTATGATTGATTGGCTTGTATGCCTGTTGCTGTAATTGGCTTATTAGACAACTGAAAAGTTAGGAGGGTGCAGTGTACCTATAGGGAGTATTCGCTCTGGAGAATGCATCCCTTTGTTCGCGTACCAATTACACTAAGTGAGTGCATCAGCAGTAGCTCTGCAGTAGTACTGAGAATTACACTGAGAAATTTTAGCCATGCCACCTATCTTTGTTTCAGGTAGTTACACGATAGTCAGGTAGTCAATACCTAGATGTCCCTGCAGGCAGTGTCTGTTGATGGGCTATACAAGCACAGGTTTATTTCTTCCTGTGATTAGATTCAGTTTTCCTCCCATTTTTAGGAGTTAATCTTGACTTTTAGATTTGGTTAGATTATTTTTAACTCAATCAAGTCTTTGCATACAGTACAATCCTTATGCTTGATTAGCCTGTTTGCAAAGGTTAATAAATATAATAATTTTCATTGGTACAAATAATGTTGGGGTAAAAGTACTGCAAGGTTCATGAAATTCCAACACTGACCCGGCCTGACTTATCCAAGCCTGAGCCCAGGCCAGGCCTGATGGCCAACAAAATGTTTCAGTCTAAACTCGTCATGAACCCTAAAGCCAAAACTTAAACAGTGATAAACCTGTTAGCAGTTTATCACTGTTTAAGTTTTGTTGCATTTAAAGGTCCCCTATGGAGTTTTCTTGTAAACAAACAAAAGTTATATTTACATTCAGTGTTCCTCACCAAAACACACTTTGTCTATCCTTAAGGCCTAACAAACATGTTGAGTGCATTTCCTTCCTCATAAAACATTCACGAAGCCAATTTTTGAAAATCTTTAAACTGTTCATTGTTAACATTCATGTTTGCTTGCTAGCAGTCTTCTTCTTCATTGCCTTTCGCGGTGCATTGCTACATTTCACAAAAAAACTGCTCCAAAGCGTAACTTTGACAACATTGGTAAACCAGCATGCAACTGCTTAATTAATAAATTAAAACCAACTAACTTATGCATCAGTCTGCAACAGAATCCTTGCATTCTGCAGGGTTGAAGACCTCTTGTTGGGGCGTCATAGTGTCACAGTGGTCAGCATTTCAGCCTTAAGAACCATGGTTCAATTCGTGGCCCTGGTTTGTATGTTTTCTTCATGTTCATGTGGATTACCTGGAAGCTTCAGTTTTGTCCCACACGCCAAAGATATGAAAGTCATGTGGATTTCAGTCTAAATTGAATCAGTATGACTGTGAGTGTCTGTGTTAACTCTACAATTAAGCTGTTAGAAGAAATACACAAATGATAAAACGTATTATGATGATTGGTACTCGCTATGGCTTCTTGTTTATTAGATATTTGCTTTTAATGGTTTGTCTTGATCTCAAATCCCATGAAAATCACTGTCTAGCAACTTACTTGGGAAATTTATTTTACCAACACTGATGCTTTGGGAAATGCTGTTTTTCATCTGCGATAATGAACACATAACACAAAAAACTTTCTTGAATTGAATCACAGAGAATATATTCAAAAAATAACACTGAAAATAAAAGAAATTCTACATGATTAGTAATGTTTTGGATGTAAATCAAACAATGCAGACAAACACTGCAGCGAACAGCTTTGTTTTCAGGGAAGAGCCACTTTAATTACAGTATACAGCAGATGTTTACATTATTAATGAAGATGTAATTTTTCTGTACCTATGTTTACTGTTCATTAGTATGTTTCCATATAATTGCATATATATTGCATAGAGGCATAAAAAAATCATTTTTAATAAAAATCTAATTACAGAAAACTACTGCCATGCTGCTGTGATGACTATTACATCCTGTTTACCTACATCAGAGATAAAAAGGGCTCTCTGGTCTTCACAGGAACTCCACTATCCATCATTATATGCATCATTGTCATCGTTATGATCATCACTGTCATCATAGGCATTACCATCTTTGACATCACTATCATTATCATCACAATCGACAGCTGAGACTTAAAAATAAGAGATAGTCCATATGTTGGACAATTTTGACATAAAAGGCTATTGAGTTCTTTGTTCTGATAGGCAGTGTCAGTGGTATGTAATCAGCAAGGCTGGTTTTCTGCACATAACAACAAGTCACACATCTGCAAAGATCTGCTTAAGTTTAAGGCTGTATTCAGACCAAATCAGGCGTTGATGCAATTAGTGCAGGGCTGTGTGACCGTGCGGGCGTGGCCATGCTGATTGTCGCACAAGTAGAAATACTAACCAGAAATCCCAACCTGAAGAGCGATACAATGCCAAGCGACTGCACGGCGATTAACGTCTTTGTACTCCCTCATGGCAGGGTTGTACAGCTCTGGAAAGGTCATCACAGCGGCGATCGATCAGACCGTCATTGGCCACCACAGCGTGATGTCGGTTGCCTTTCTCCAAAAGCGGATTCTGTTTCAACTTTTTGCCACAGGGCCGTTGCATTTTTTTCTCCACCCTCTGCAGTCCCCACCGCCACAGCCTAAACGCACTACCCATGTTCAAATGAGTGGGAGGACTGGTGTTTTCGATGCAGCGCCTGATTTGGTCTGAATACAGCCTAACGCTAAAGAACAGAAATGGGTTTTGAGTCAAGTTTGATATGAGCAGATGAAAGGGTCGATCCTAACATAACAGAATATTTCATTATTAAAGTAAAGCAACAATAAAGGTGCTTCCTCCTTGAGTTTGGAAAATCAAAGGGCCCAAATGTGACATGAACTGAGGGCTCTAGATGTAGAGGAACCAAAGTCTAAAAGAGGGAAAACCCATTCAGAGATTCAATAACAAACAACAGAATGTTAGTCTCACATTGCCAGACTTTACACACCACATTTGTGCTATGGCAGTGCAGAAGAAAGATGAAGACAAGCCAACAGGAAAATGTGCTGTACCTTTCTGGATGCATTTGTAAGCCTGGCAGCAATGTACTATTCTAGCAGCATGGAGGACAAGGAAGGGAGACCGATCCATATGTGCAAGGAGTTACAGTAATCCCGTGGGGAGCAGATAAAAGGCAGTGGAGACGCCCACTGCTTGCTCCTAAAAAGGTTTGATGGGTCAAATGCAGCATTTCAAGTCTTGTTGCATTTCAACAAGACGATCAATAAAATGTAAATTGAAGTCCCCCCCCACTCAAAAATGTGTTTTTCTTATTGTCACCTCACTTGGATGTTTGACCTTCCCTGTGCAGAATGATTTGTCAGCACAGTTTGACACTAGAAGGCTGTTTTCACATTCATCTGCTGAAGAGGGAAAGTTTCTCTGTGCTCACCTCAAACCTGAGTTTCAGAGGTGTTCGTACGAGCAGTATTTTGTGACGTCTAGTTTGGAAGCCAGTCATGGTCCAATATGCAACTTACACAAGTGTGATGTGGAAACTTGAAGCCTCCAGTGCACAAACATTGGGAATGGACTTTTGAGTGAAGTAGGAGACACCTTTTGTCCAGCAGTTAAACTTTGAAATTAACGATATTTGCATATTCATATATGGATCTGGATTTTCAATGAGGGAGAAGGAGTAGACATCTACAAAGACTTAACTTACTTTAACTTTTTTGTGGAGAACCCATATCAGACTCAAATTATTATTCAAACCAGAGTATTTATATGTATGTCATAACACATGTCTGGAGGGGATCTTTAAAGATATTATGTGTTAGTATAGGTCTGAGAATCAGGTCTAAGCTGACAACAGCTTTCATTACTCAACTGACTTTTTTTAATATAAAGATGTTTTCCTTAAAGTTTTCAAATGAACATATTGTTATTACATATAGTCCGTTCTGTGTTTACCATAGAGCACAGTGAATCAGTTGTTAGCACAAGAAGGAGTTGGGTGCTGCACAGTGGCGGCACACTCCTCCTGAATAGTCAGGATGGGTCAAATGCAGAGGACAAATTTCCCCACTGTGATTACTAAAGTTTGACTTTAATTAACTTAGTTGGACATTATCTCCCGACTCTGCTGTTAAATTGAGTATGGAGAGAGTGTGTATTTTCCAGGTTTTACAATGGCTGATTAAATAAAAGACTTCCACAGAATCATCCATGACAATTCAACCGTTTTTGTTCTAGTTCAAACATCATTTCAATTCTCTCTTGACACTGGAGAGGGCAACAACATATGGAAAATTACATATTTCAGCTTTAAGGGCTGGATTCATGTTTTTAAGGTTTAGCACAGCTTCCTACATAGTCAAAGCCATTTTTAGATGAAGAATTAAGGTATTAGGGGTTCAAAAACCTTGAGGTCCACTCTTAGTCTCCTGGAAAAAAGTTTTGGGTCAGTTAACATTTACATTTTGTCATAAAGATAGTATTTTAATTGTACAGATAAATGGGCTTTAGCACTGTTATTTTGTCTAAATAACAGTGAATAGAAATACAAGTCTCAATAATATGACTCAATGGTGCAGCAAATAATGCAAAAGAGATTTGGAATTGAACCCTGAGGGACCCTGTGAGAGATCCTAGACAAGGCAGATGAAAAACTGCCTAAAAGTTCTGGTCCTCAGTTATGACATACACTAAGCCAGGACAGTGCTGTTTACACCAGCCCCATGATCAAGACAGTCAATTATAAATGCATGATTTACCATATTGAAGTCTGAAGTCTATGAGGAAAAGAACAGCACAGTCAGAACCAATGGTCAGGAAAAGGTTGTCTCAAATGAGCCAACTCTTGAAAGTAGACAGATTTCCATATATGTTCCATATATTGTACACGGAACAGTTGAGACACATAGTACTCTGTACAAAAACAGCAATACGGAAATGGGTCTGAAACTGCTGAAAATTGTTTCATTTTACAAGAGGCAGGCCCATTGCCTGTACGAAACAGGATGCAACACCCCCGGTGGCCGCAGAGCTATTTACAGTGGAGGTGACACTTGAGCCAACAACGTCAAGAAACCCTTTAAGGAGGCTTGTGGGAATAATGTCAAGAGGTAGGTTGTAGATTTCATGTAGAAAACAGTCTCTTTTAAGGAAGATAGAGCTCAAAGTAGCTCAGGACAGCAGAATTTTCCAGTGAAATAAAAATGTAGGGTACAGTTATAGGGTGTACACTGCTGCCAGTATAAAGAAGGAGGGCAGGACACATTTACTAGTGTGGAACGGACCCCACGAGACTATCCACTCCAGAAAACAACATCACTGGTCACTTGTTTAAACAGCTTAAAACAGCCTATGCTTATGTTCAGTGCTATGTTCAGTACATTTACTCAAGTATTGTACAATTTGGAGGTATTTTTACTTAACTGAAGTTTTTCATTTTCTTCTACTTTATATATTACGGACAGCTGAACCTAAGGTGGTTGAGTAACCAATTGTATAGTTGGTTCTATCCCCTGCTCTTTATGTTCACATGTTGAAGTGTCTTTGAGCAAGAAACTGAACCCCAAATTGCTCCCCATGTGTGTATGTGGGAAAAAGTGTATTTTTACATTGCGGTGTCTGGTAAATGAATGTAAAGTAATATACAAAAACATACTGTATGATCAGTTTACAAAATATGATGAAATATGACACTATTATAGATTAAAGAACCCAACAGTATGTAAAACCTAGACCATCTACAACAGTGAAATGCTGGTTACATGTTAATTCATCAGTTATATTAATCCAGTATTATATATAAAATATATAGACAGGAGGATTGTGGTATTGTTTATTTTACTTAAAGTATCTGAATACTAAGAACTCAACATTAGTTTATTTTAAACATCACAACAATCTTCTCAACCAAGTGATTTTGTTACCTAACGTTAACCATACCATAACGCTGCAGGAAGAATCTAGTGAGCTAAAGAGCCAGATGTTTCCCTCTGGGGTTGGTAGGGGAGATCAAAACAGAGCTAAAGTAAATATTGGACTTATATTTGTCGGGTTGCCACAAACATGAATCCAAATGAATGCTAATGTTGTTCTGCGCCTGCTGGATGTGTAAAGAGGCAACTGTGTTTGCGTACACATTTGCTCTTACAACTTCATTAGGTGACAATATGTCAGTGTTGTGTTTACAGCTTGTCCTGCTGCCAGCAAGTGGACTCAGTTAATCCTGCTTTAAGAATAATTCATTTGATCATCCCTAACACTAACTAAGCAGTTAACAGAGAGACAGCGGATCATCCAACAATGTATTTTGAGGCCTGAGGACTTGTTGGAGCACTGGGGCTTTTACTGTTCTTGGAGGTGAGGTTAGAAAAGCATATTTCTGTCATGACCTTCACTGTCTCTTGATGGTTTTCAGCAGCCCATTAAATAAGTGAAAATGTGTACTTTTTCACACCTTTCCCTCCTAGGAGTCCAGGTGCAGGCACTGAGCCACGGCTGGCTTCTCTGTTCATGTTTTTCAAGTTTAAAAGGGGCAATCTGCTCAGAAATGGTAGACCAAGTGATTCTGAATAGACAGAATAGCTCCTCTGTGCCAGACACAGATTTACATATGATGAAAGACAAGAGATCAGACAGTTCAGGATGGGAGATATTATATTGCAGTAGCAATAATGAGAATGCAATATACTCTGAGCCAGGTTTCCTGCCAGGTTTATTGTCCGTTTATTGTATGGAGACCCTGCTTGTTTTATTAACATGACATTGGCTATGTTTCTATATATTCAACTTGACTTTTTTCCTTGATATTCTAACATTCATGTGATCCAGCAGAAAGAAAAATGTGCAAGTGAGAGCTGGGAATAGCCTCTGAAAAAAAAAATTATACAGAGCAAATCCCCAAATAGATTTTAAATTTAAACCAGTGCAGTCAGGCTTTTGTTTTCCAGCCATACAAATCTTCTGCATCAAAATAGGCTTTAAATTCACGTCTATGTGACTCAGAATAATTTTAATGAACCATATAACTGCTAAGAGTTATCAGCTGGTCTGACAGAAAAATAAACACACACATGCAAACATACCCACACACTCTCTCTCTCGCACACTCGCTCTTTCTCCCCAAACACACACACACAATCAGTAAACAGTACATAGACAAGCTTTCCCCTTGAAGCTTCTTTGAAAAGGTTTATAGAATCTTAAAATAGCAGTGTGGTCTGTGAGCACAGGGATTAAAAAAAGAGAGAGATACTATAGAGCTGCTGTAGTGTGACATCACACAGACAAACACACGCACACACACACACACACACACACACACACACACACACACCACAACCCTGCCATTGCCATCTCATTGTACTCCCCAACTGGGGCGTGAGAGAAGGAGGAGAGCAGAGGGATGACAGGAGAAAAGGAAAGGGTATGGGGTTGGCAAGAGGTGACGAGAAGAAAGAGAGCGAGTAAAAGACATGGAGGATGACTGGAAAATAAAAGGATATAAGAGAGTGATGCAGGGGAAAAAGCTGGAAAGTGTAGTGTGTGAAGGAGAGTGTGTGAAAGATGACAGCGGTGGAAGCAGGAGAAAAATGAAGAGAGATATAATAATATAGAAGCCCGGTTTCTGTGGGACCACTGCTGTAGTGTGTGTGTGTGTGTGTGTTTGAGGTTGAGCAGAGATGACTGCTGACAGATCTGAGTGATTCGTGAACACACACTTTTTCATAAACACACACACAAACACAGCTGCAAAGGCAGCAGGTCCAGCTAAGGTAATTCTCTCATTGTGTGTGAGACAGAGGGACCTGTTGGCTGATAGCGACATCCTGCTGTTCCATCACACCGCACCGACAGACAACACGACACACCAACACAAGCCGTGATGTGTGCTAAGCAGCTGCAGCAGTTCTGCTGAGGAGAGATTGACATCTCCAGCAGCCGTTTCCAACAAGCAAACAACAATAAGTGAGACTCGCTGCCAACACAGCCAGATAAACAGAACGCAGAGACACATAAATACACAGTTACACAAGTCCTCTTACACTGTCAAAATTGTTTATTAACCAGAAATGTACTGCTTTACCTTACAATCAATATGTTTGGACAAAACACTCAAATTATAAGTCATATAATAAAGTTTGATATGGTTTCAAGTGATATTAACTATCTTGATATGTGAACTGAAGTTTACTTCAGTGAAGTTTTATTTAATTTGATGTTTGATACAACAAGGCAACTCAACTCAGTTAATCAGGGCATCTCATCATGAATCTGATTATCTCCTCTATCTCATATGGAATCTGGACATCTCTTACACTACCAGACACTGCTTCCCAGTCAAGGCTTCTAACTGTCAGGATAGGTATATTTCAACGAATCAATAATCCTCTGGTTCATCCCATAAGTGCACTCAGTGTCATTGCATTAATATAATCCAAAAGCAGTATTCATTATCAACCCTTCTTGCCGTGTTCTTTGAGTTTGGTCTGGCTCTGATTTGTTGATGTTAACACTGGAATAAGTTAAAGGTTCAAATAAAATAATAGAAAAGTCACTTAGCATACCTGCAGTGAACCATTCAGATGTGTTCGGCTTTATAGTGACAGTAAATATAACAGAAACAGGTTACCTGCACTCCCAGGTGACACATCTCTTGCCTCTTATCAGTGTGGCCAGATGTAGCAGAGTAGTTCAAATCCAGTGACATATTTTGACTTCAGTGGATGGTGAAAGAACTGCAAGGGGAGTTTTTGTGAGATAACATTTGTCTCCCTCCCTCCGACTCTGATGAACTAGGGGCACTCGAGTTGACATCGGCATTTAGAACAGCCAAAATGACTTCCCACTATTAGGCACACAGATGACGCTATAGATTATTTCACATCTATTAACATGTTGTCAGCAGTGCTTGGCATAGGCAGTTTTAGGGGAATGGGCAAAAAAATAAATAAAAGCCCTAACTCTAACTCAACTGAGCCAGAGAAGGTCACGCCCTATGAAAGGGCCAGGGCAGGGCCTGGAAAGTTTTGATTGCCAGTTGAAAAGGGCAATTTGCACCCAAGAGGAAAAAGGGCAACCCAGTCCTGCCCCCATGAACGCCACTGGTTGTCAGTGTCAAGCTGACTTGCGTGAGCCAGCATCACTGTAGGAATAAAGCAGAGGCTTAGGCTGGACTGGACAGCCGCACCGCTAGCCAGGACCAAAGACTGAGCTGTCGGATATCAGCTGTGACTGGCAGTATTTTTGCTCCAGTTACCTGGCCAGTGTCAACAGAAACCAACTCACTGTGATGCTTTCACAGGCTGCTTTTGTTTGTGGACTGTGAATCCAACACCAGTGCATAGAAAGAGTGTTTTTGTGGAAGAGAGTTTTTGTATTACAATGGGTGGCTTAAAGCAACAAACAATTTCACTTCAGTGGAGCAGTTTATACTCCAACAGAGAAGGTTAAATAAAAAAGTATGGTGCAACACAGCTAATAAGCAACAATAGCTTCCGCCATTTTGGACTTCTTGGATATCTCCATATTAAATACTGGTGTGACCACCAAGTGCTGTAATGCTGTGTATGTTTTAGTAGCCTAACATTGGTTGTGTATGACCAGCAATGTAATTTGTAATTTGATGTAGTTGTAATTGCTAAAAATAGCGCAAAAGATGCAATGGGGATGTTAGTCGTGTCAACTGACCCTTTCCCAACGCAAAATTGTTTGGATGCAGAAATGCATGCTCTCTATAGATGGACACGATTACCAGCTTACACTGACAGCCAGGTAAACACACTTGTTCTCCAAATTGACCTGGATAATCTTACATACAATAAATACTGCAACACATAGGCAGTGATGGACTGGCTCTTTGTGTAGGTAAACTGTGATTTCTCTGGTACTATAAAAGGCACCACAGTGGTAACAACAACAGACTGGATGTCCACATTATTAGATGCAAATTTCTTTCCCTTAAAGCAATAATGTGCTACAGGGTATGTGCAGAGTGGGAGCAGAGTGGTGTGATTTTGCCTGGAGCAGCTTTTTTTTTTTAAGTCGAAGCATTGCTGTTCTCTCATCCTCCAAGACAGTGATCCATTCAGCAGCATTCAGATATAATGCAAAGCAATTTTTGTATTCTGTCTACATCTACCATTTTCTCAGAAAAGACTAAACAAATCACCCACTGTTGGCCTGGGCAGGGTGTGCAGATGCTTGTCTCTTTTTTAAAAGATTTTCTTTACTTTGTTATCATCAACATTTCAGTAAGAGCTACAGTACTCTAACAATGAAAACCACTTCAGAGATAGCAGAAAAGACGACTGCAGCAAATTAAAAGATGTAAGTAAAGTGCACTTTACCGGGGCTCTGCATTCAGAGCCATGAAACTACAATGCAAACCTAGAGACAAGAAATGCAGTAACAGTATTATTTTTCACATGGTTTGTGTTATCTTACTGCTGTCCCTCCTTTGCCTTCTGCTTGAATTTGTATTTTTCTTGGCATTTAATAGCTCACAGGAGGTCTGGTCCAATGAAATATGACTGAATCAGCCAATCATATACTTAAAATACTGGATATTGTTTCTCTTTTCAGAGGAGTAATCTTGCCAAAGGAGAGACTTAAACATGTATCTTACTTCAATGTGTTTTGATGTATCAAAAATCTCACGATTAAACTTTAATAAATCTGTGAGGTTTGTCAATCATCTGTGTGGTTAAGGGCTTATATAATTGCTTGACAATGGACCTAACCAAGGCAAGCTAAATCTTTTCTTCTGTCAAGTACACAAGTGGAATTCAGCATCAGAAAGGTCAGGGATATTATAAAACAGCTGTGTAGGTTGCAATGAGCAGTGTTAGTGACCATGGTTTATGAGAAAGACAAGAGGGAAACCTACAGAAGTGCAAACTTCATCAACAGAAAATTCAAGAAAAAGGCAAGGATGAAAGTGTGCTGAAACATAAAGTAGAGTAAACATCACAGTCCAAAGATGAAAAGCACTAAGAGTTAAAAAGGGATGATGAGGAGTGACTATCTCGAAGCCAAAACTACAGCGAATACTTCAATTGCCCTCCAAAGATGAAAACAACTCCAAGACAAGACATGGTGAGGAGTGATGCTACAGATTTATTTTTCTTCCCAGTGGTAACCTCCACACAGTACACATTGTGATAGCCAAAAGTATAAATATTCTTAACAAAAGCAAGGCCTGGACTGACTTCTGTTTTACATGTTTTTCTTTTGTTTTTTGTTTCAAGTTATTTTCTGTCATTCCCAATTCACAAATTTGACTGGAACCACAAATTAAAACTTGTGTGTGTTTGTATGAGTTTTCAGAGTTTCTCTTCGAGTAACTTCTAGCTTCATTTGCACTGCCTGGTAAAAGTGACCCAGTTGTTTTGCTCACATGTGGAACAGATTGGATATATATTATGAACATGAGAATGGGGAAAAAAACACATGGAATCAGATATTTTAAGATCCCTCTTGGGCCAATTTTTGAATACATTTGGTATTTACCAACTCATCAGATATTTTTAGCTAAAGATCTTTTTATCAGAATTGCATTGGCGTTCAGCCACAGACAAAAGCAAATACTGTAACAGGAAGTAAACTAGTGAAATGCTCTGTAACAATTAATTGGCACAGTCTACATATTTATTATCTTTTTTTTTATTCTATTTTTTATAAGGGACGATGTATAATATTACATAAATATTGCTCTTTGATGTCCTGTACCAGTTAGCTGACAGCTAACTTGGCAGATGTTTGCTTCCACTGCAGATGGAGATTTCATTGTTCATTTAGGTTAAGTCAATGTCTGTTTATCAAGTCTATGTGATATTCATCTACACAGTATAATGCAGGCTGTTTCAGTGGTAACCGCAATATGACCCACGATATGGGTGAGTTTTTAACTGTATTTTATGTGTTTTTTTACCCCCCTCAACAAAGTTGCTCCGACCAATCAGTAGAAGTCCACACTAAGCCACACATCTTTTTCTCTCCATTTTTGGCCCTCTGTCTACACTAAGCCTGCATTTTATATTTCACAGAACTGAGATTTGTAAAACTCCTCTCCAGAGTCTAAATCAGAAAACTCCAGCTGTGTATTTTAGTGTAGACGAGGAAAACAGAGCTGTTGGAAAACAATGTTGTCGACTGAAATAAGTCATTTTAATGTGGATACCTTTACAAAAACAACCTGAAAAGGATACTGTGGACTTGCATAATTTTCAAACATAAACAGCATTTCAAAATTAGCCATCTTAATGTGGAGGCTAGTAGAGTTGCTAATGCAGTGACAAGGACGTGATCGCTCAATGGCTTTCGCATCAGCATCCAGTTGTGTTCGGTGTGTTGTTCAGCCAAGCTGGAAGGAACTGGGCATCAATACCTGAGGTGTAAACGCAGGCAGAGAATCTTAGCAGCAGGCAGAACAGAACTAAATGCTGTAGTCTGGTTTAGTCACCATAGTAACCATATTAACCCAGATACTTTCTGTTTCCCTCCCTCCCTCTCTTTCTCTTTCTTTCTGTCTCACACAGACACACAAACCCATCATCCAGTCTTGCTTCACAGGGGTCCAAGGCTAGCAAGATTTCCTGAAGCCTTCCAACATAGCTGGCTGTTCCTCTCACAACCCGAGCCACCAGAGAATATCAAACGTAGATGCAAGAGCGGAAGACACAAGAAGACTGAGAGACATGGCGAAATGAAAAGACAAAAAGAAGGACGGGTGGTAGTGGAAATGGAGGTGGTGGGGGGAGAAGGAGAAAGATGGAAACAGGAGAAGAAGACCAGACAGAGACACAGGACTGGAGGAGACAGGGAGATACGAAGGAAGTAAAAGCTACAGTGCAGGAGAAAAAAATAGAGGTGAAAGTGGGGGAGGACTTAGTGAGTGAATGACACAGCAGTGTATCTTCTGCAAGTGACAGCAGGTGTGGGGAGCAGGTGTTAAATATTAAAGCGACTGAGCAGAGAACCTGGGCAAATGGCCCCTACTGATATGGGACATCCCAGGCTGGGACACACATAGTCACACGCACACACACACACACACACACACACACACACACACACATTCATGCATGCAAGTACACAGACACCACAGAAAGGTAGCATCCCACCACAGTGGTAAAGTAAAGCAGAAAGAACATGCATGTTTAATTCACAACCTTCCATTTCAGCATATTCGTGTTCTTATGCTACACACTGTGACCTCCAACCCCCCACCCTCTATCCCCCACACACCAAGAAGTAGTAAGTCAAAAGAAGAGATGAACAAGGTTGGCGGAGAATGAGTGAGCACATATGGGGGTGAGGCAAAGCCAGCAACATTTCTTATTTCCCAAAAGTGGCCCCTCTGTAATGGAAGTACAACATTCCAAACTAATCCCGTTCCTCTCCTGGGCTTACACATGCCCCTTTCTCCCCATCAATTCCGTGTTCCCTGAACGTTTCTCCCTTCTCACAGCACACCATCCAACTTCCACTAGATTATGCCTGACTGCTCCACACTGACATGCATTATAGGCGATGAGGAGGAGGCAGAGACCGGGAAAGATTGAAAGAGAGGGAGGGAGACAGGGAGAGAGGTTGGACCTGTTGTTACACTGATCCATTTGTTTTCATTTAGGAACAAAAATGGGTTTGGCATACAAAAATGGATGATTCTTTGATTTGTTAGGGCTGATCCAATTGGGGTGTAACTTATTTCGAACATTGCCAATTCTGGCAGAGGTACAGAGAGAAGTACAGTGTAGGAAAAAAAGCAAACTCTGGAATGTAAAAACAATATCAGTGTCAGCAAGGTTTCCAGGGTTAGTCCCTGGCATCTTAAATCACATACAACAAACAAAGCTAATTTGTGCCTGTAGGTCTTTATTAGTGAGCATATTCTTTCTTAGAATTCATTGGTTTATTAATGTACTCCTAACACAATTACTATATGTGGATATGCAGGTGTGTGCGTGAGTATTTGGACATTTGTACACCAAGCTCGAACGAAAGTTGTTTCCCCCCCAAGACTGTTCATGCTAAACATCTGTGAAAGCTGTTTATATGGGGGTCTGGGGTCTACTTCATGTGAATTGCTGTTTGGTCTACAGCAGGCAGCGGCTGAGTGGGACTTAATTCAGCCCAGGAGACAGATGATGGCGTGGCCAAACCATGTAAAGTGGTGATGGTTTGTATTATGAGGCAACTGCTAAAAGATCCCCCAGGCATGAAGCTTTTTCTTATACGGTGTATAGCAATTACAAATATATAGAGATATTACACTTTTTTAATTTGTAATATTACAAAACCGATCGATTAGATGGAGAAAGAATTAGACAGTTAAGAAAAGGACCCCAAACCAAAAAGGCCAAATCCAGCGCTGGTAATTGCAACCAAACCACACACAACTAAACAACAAAACCCTGTGTTTGACCCCACTTGAAATGAACACATTTATCCCCCTGAAAAGCAGCTAAAAATATTCCACTTCTTGGGAAAAACACTCAAATTGCACCTGAGCTTGGAAGTCACACTGTGTGTAAACTCAAGAAAATCTTGACAAATAAAAACTGTCTGTTTTAAAACCTGAAGAGCTGTTCCAGTAAGTTACTGGTCTCCACAATTTTGTTTATCACAGTTTTCAGGGATGCCTGCAATGCCTGCTCCTGTTTAGGTGATAGAGTGTGATGGCTATGTGGCCAGCTACTGATAAAAATGACAACTGGAGAAAGCCTTTCCTTGAAATATGACATAATCATGACAGTTAAGTTTGCATTTTGGCAGCTTAACACTGCTTTAACACCAAGTATTTCACACTTCCTCTGCCCACCTCCACGTATATCCATTATTTTAGAGCACTTGCCTGCCTGCTGAAGTTTTTTTTCTCTATTTTCTTGGCACCATCTTCTTCCTTCTGTTTTTGGCTCTCCATCTAAAACATGATGTGAAGACTACTACTGGACTCATTGCTCACTCCTATACTGTAGAGTTGATTGCGACATTAACAGAACGTGTGGCGACAGAGAGCTCAAGGCTCTGCCTGCTCAGGCTGCAGAAAGCACAATATTGTTTGTTAGCCCACAGTAATCAGGCTGAATTGTTACCAGCCCACTGGGATTTCTTTCGATCCTCCAGATTACCATTACACCACTGACAGCAGGTATGAGAGCAACAGATGCACAGCCAAGAAGTGTTAGATGGAGCCAGATTTTTTTTCATAGCAAAATATATTTGTTGGGCATGGTCCTTTTTATTCTAACTATTCACACCCTTGCCGGTTCCATGTGTATCATATTCTGATATCAGTGAGAGGAGCTAATATAGTTGAGAGCAGTGCTAGAACAGGGTCAGTGTGATGAGATCACCCTCACAGTGTGAGTGTCAACCTCACTGAGGGTCCTCACCACCTCCATAATAGTCTTATTTGGCTCTGTCACCTGGCAAGATTGGAACATGCTACAGCACACCATCATGACTGGTGCTGAAATGATTTATTGATGAATCTATAAGTCAGTCAACAGAAAAATAATTGCCACAATTTTGATAATGAATTCAATCATTTCAGTCATTTATCAAACAAAAAATGTCAAAACATTGCTGGTTGCAGCTTCTCAAATGTGACAATTTGCTGGTTTCATCTCTTTTATATCATTACAGATTAAATATATTTGGGTTTTGGAGTGTTGGTCGGACAAAACAAGCATTTTGAAGATGTCACCCATGGCTCATAAAGTGTGACGGGGAGTTTGTTTTCTCCATCTTTTTATTGAGATTCTAAGCAAAAACATTTATATCCATCCAGTCAGGAATACATATAGAACCCTTTAACAAACAAACACACACACACACACACACACACACACACACACACACACACACACAGCAGGTTTTGGACTACAGTGTAATTATCCAAGTCCATATCCAAATCATATCCAATCAAGGTGACCTCTTCACTTCGCTCCAAAAAGTCAGTATCCTTCCCAAAACATGTGTGGATACGTAACAAATTCTATATCACATTTAATAGATTGAGGAGAGTTTAAGCCCACCTTGCCTCTCAATAATGACAAATAATGCAGCCTGTGTGGTATTTTAAATTGTGTCTCAGTGTTGTACATGTGTTTCCTGTAGTTGATTCCCGTATATGATCTTCTATGATTTTGTAACATTTACATAGATGAAACAATTAATTGATTAATCCAAAAATAATCAACAGATAATGAAAACAATCCTTAGTTGCACTCCTAATCATCAAAAAAAAAATACAGACCCAGGACACAGGACAGGAACATCATCTATATCTTCTCACACCTTTTTGCCACATATTTGAGCTACGTCCTTCTGGCAGGTGCAAATAAATGAGAACTACAACGACCACACACACATCAGAACATCAAAAAAAATCTCAATCAACCTACCAGCAATGCTTTTTCAATGATTTGCTGACTCACTGACATCCTGTACCTGCCTGCCAGGGGGCTGCTTTTGCCCTTAATTCAAACCAGACAGGAAGACTTTTTTATTTACAGGACAGGCCTACAGGAACAGTTGTGGGGGGGCTGGTTAGTTACAGGCTACACACACTCACGCTCACACCTGGGAGCTACCAAGAATGGCCACACTTTTGGCCACTGGGCTTCAATTAGAGCAGTCAGGGGTTAAGTACCTCATTTAATGGCACATTGACAGCAGCGATTGAAGGTGGGAAAAACACAATTGATTTATTTTCCCCATCATTATATACTCAGTGGGAGATTCCAGCGAGTGACCTTCATGTTGCAACCCCACTCCCCTAACCTTCAAGCCAACTCTCTCTCTTACCTTCCTCTGTCTCTTTTCTTGTCTTGTCACACATACACACACACACACACACACACACACACACACACACTGCATCCCCCATCAACTAGTACTTCAAAAGGCTGCTGTATTGCTGCAGTTATTGGTTCCTGTGTTTTGGCTGCTGTGCCCTGAGAGATTTAAAAGCTTAAGAACCAGTTGTGTTTTTATCAAAGCTTCTTCAGTCAGTCTGTCAGTCAGCGAGGTCTACAGAGTCAGTACCAGAAAGAGAATTCAGCTAAGAAAGAGATGTACATCCCTAACTTTGCTCTGAGCGTCACACCAAAATAAAACAAAAATCCAATCTTAAAGGATATTTTCTCTTTTTTTCTTTTTAAACTAGGAATCTATGTTTCTGGCATCCCACTGAGCACTAGATGTGATACAGCTACATTGCTTTTTTTTTGGGCTTTACATAGCCCAGCAGAAAATCCATTATTATATACTGCATTTAAACAAAGCTTGATTGATCATCTGTTAAAATAAAAATGATGTACCTGAGAATGCTGCATTTATATGCAAAGACTTCTACTGATCTTACAAATACTGAACTTTTTGCAAAGGCTAATTAACATAAAATTGCATAGGGTGATACAAGCCATCAATTCAGTGTGTTCGCAGTGTTTCCACGCTAAATTTATACAAAAAAGAATCTGACGGAGCAGCTCTCATAGCACAATTAAACTTCAAAAACCTCCTAGTGAGTCATTTTCTAATCTACAACATGCTGACTACAACATCCTTGGACAGTTTATACAAGTGAACCATGTCCATTTTTAACTCAAAACAACCTCAAAATATCCAGTTGACATCCATTTGAAACAGCTTACAGTAACTCACAGGAAGCAAAATCTAACATTTAATAAAAAACGTGGTTTTACATTATTACATACTGTATTTCCACCACATACGCAATATCTCTAAAATGGGCACTTAAAATATATATATTTTGTGTGGTTTATGGAGTAATTTTTCACACTGTAATCCAAGTGGATTATGTTGAATTGTGAGCTGCATTTCAAGTGGAGTGACTTTCTAAATACCAAGTCTGTCAATGAAATGAAAAAAAAGTGTCTGATTGCAGTTTAACCTAATTGCTAACGTGCCAGGATACCTGAGTGAAGTGTAGGTTGAAAAGATCTATCCTTCAACATTTAAAGGTGGCTGAGAGGAGGGATTACAACTCCCTAATCTCCAAAACACAAACATTGTGAATCCAGTCACTCACCTTGTCAGCCATAATCATAGAGGAGCCTCCGTGGACCCCCAGGACTGGAAGTTGCGTCTGAACAGAGAGGAAGTCAAGGATCTGGGCAATGGCCTCCTGATCGGTGCCATCGGCAAACACAATGCCATGGAGACGGGTGCGTGACAGAAGTTCACACACCTTGAGACACGGTAAAACAAACGCAGGTGTAAAACAAGACTGTGTGTGTGTGATGCACAGCATGTGTGTAGTATTGGTGAATGTTGCTCACCTGTGTAATCACAGACTTTGGGTCTGTCTGGTTGATCCTCAGTATTACCACGGAGATGTCGAGGGCATCATCAGGGCGCCGAGGTGGACGGAGCTCCTGATCGGAAACATGACGTGTCTGGCCCATGATCACACCCACACTGAGCCCTGGAGGCTTCTGGGACGCCACAGGCACCATCATCTGGGAGAGTAGGAGCAACATCCAGCCCACTACACCCATCATACCCTAAAAACACACACACACAAACACCAAGAATGAACCCAAAGAACTGTCTTGTGAGGAAACTGTTTGTCTCACAAAACCAGATAATATTATACAATTTATATTACAAAGCTCATATACTAAGACTGTAACAATACTTCTTTACCCTGGCAGTTTCTGCCTGCTATCAGCAGCCTGTCACAGGTGCAGGTGAGACAATACTGTATGTTGGGTGGCTGTGGCCCAGGAGGTAGAGCAAGTTGTCCACTAATCACAGGACTGGCAGTTCGGTCTGCGGTTCCTCCTGTCCCCATGTCAAAGTGGTAAAATATTTTACCACTGGGTAAAGCGCGATATAAATGCAGCCATTTACCTTTAACCATGTTGTCAGGTGGTTATATGTTCACACAAACTGTCAAGGTAAAACATACTGATATATCTTTATTTTATGAACTGCTTAAATCTTATCAAAAAAATATTATATTAATATATAATCCTGGATAATCAGCCTTCAAGGTGTTTATAAAGTATCGGGGATGGTTGATAACAAATCAGTACATGCATGATGGATAGGAAGGAAGAGAGCATTGTATGCAGCTTTAAGAAAAGTAACAAGATGATACTTGAAAATACTGTTCATTTTCATATGTTTATATTTTCCTTGTGTCCTACAAGATGTGGTGGAAATTCTGATTTCCCTCGTGGAGAAGTGAACAAATAAAATGATGATCCAACAAACAGTTGTCTTTTGTAGATATAATTAAGCAAAAGAATAAAGAGCAACAAATAGGAGTAAAAGAGAATAAGTAATAAGTAAGTAACAGGTAAGTAAGGAGCCAACAGAGTCAATCTATTTCAGCTGAAAGGACAGAGGTCATACACCGAGCTGTGTATGATGAGTCTGACCCCAAAGTGCAGAAATAGTCACATATTTATAACAGCATGAAAACAACCAGGCAAGGGCGACATAATACTGTCAGACCTTGGCCTAAGCATCTGTGCCTTACGCTAACAAACATCAAATCCAAGCCTCAATACAAGACAGACTATTCTCCTATCGCCCCTTGAAGGACACAGGGCAGACTGTTGTTCAGAAACCAAATCTACCATAAATACCAGTGTATTTATGTCAGATGAAACTATAACACAGGATAATAACAAAATATCATAAAACACAAGACACTACATAACACTCATAATGATAATGATACATTTTGCTCTTACACAAGACTGCAACTTCTTGCCATCTTTGTTTGTTAGATAGAAACTGAGCTGCACCTTGTGAAACGGGTTAAAAATCTCCTTCACTGTGTCGTGGACAGAATATATTTCCAATCATCAGGATATAAGACTCTTGTGTATTCTGAACATGTCTTCAACAACGCAGTAAGTGCTGTAAAAATACCCGCTGGGTTTCTCAAAGATTGGCTTGTATTTATCTTTGATAAAAACAGTGTGACTCAGATATGTGACTCGAATCTAATTATTAGTGGAAGTCTCAAGTGCAAAACCAAAGATTACATGATAGGCACAAACTAGGGCTGTGAGTTTACTGTCCTCTTTCTGTCCTCCACTATTCAAAAATCACTTAAATCAGTTTCATAGTGGGTGACCATTAGGCGACCAGGGTTAAACCTAACTTTATTTTTGCTAAATAGCTAATCTGGCTTCATGAGGCGCCCTAAATCTTTCTTCCACTGTCTGCCTTTATTTGAACATAATCTCTGCCTGTAGGCAATGTTCAAAGCAGAGTGCCAGCTATTAATGGTTAAAATAACCCTGAAATAAATGTAATCTGATTTTACCCCAGTTATGGGGGTATGAGGGGAGAAATTCCATATCGCTAAAGGCACACAAGTGTCTGCATCAATCAGTAACATTCACTGAGATGAAATATAACATTTATTTTAACTCTATATGCTAACCAAGTTCCAGTCTAAGGAGTGTAAGCTCCTGTTCCCAGTTCAGCTTAGTCTGTGTTACCTTTTCCTGTAAAGTGAGCAGATCTAAAAGCAGCAGATGAGTAGAGGAAATGCAGTGTGAAATGCCTTGGGCTGAATGAGAGCTAATGAAACTGTGATGCGAATGCTACGTTGCATCTCAGCCAATTTCTTACACCACCACAGTCCAGTAGAGCTGAAAAACACCTCAGGAGGAAACATCACGTCCACAAAATTAACCTACTGTCTCTATATCTCTTCATCCTCCACCCCCCCCCCCAGTTTTCTAACTTTGCATCCATGCTAATCATCTTTATCTATTAATTTTGTCTTAATGTATTTCTTTCTCTTGTTTTCTCTTAATTTCATTTTTTTACTCTCTTTTTCAAATTTTGCCAATCTGTCTTTCCGTCTGGCTTAGTATGTGTGTCTGATCCATGTCATCTCACACCCGGTCTAATCAGGCCAGTTAGTCAAGTCAGTACTTTCCCAGCTTGCTCTCTCTGCCCTGGTGCCCACAGACTAGCCTGCAGCTCCAGCAGCACTTAGCATACGCCGCTAAATCACACACCGCTACACTCCTGTCCCAGGGAATTAGCGTCAGCTCTAACTAATGGGACAAGATTACACTAACTTTCCCTGGAGTTAGCATCAGAGCTAACATAACTAGGAGCCAGTACAGTGTGCTGTGCCACAGCATCCAAAATGGTCAACGTAGCTGGAAAACCTTGGGTCACTGAGTGTTATGGCTGTCTTACAGGATTTGCATTTGTTGTTCACTCTTTAAAAATGTCTTTTAAAGGTAAGAGAGTATTCAATAGCTGATTTACTGCAATAAAATAGACTGAAGGGAGCTTTTGTTAGTGCTCATTTAAACATGTTTCCTAAATTGTACAAATGTGCCTCCAAGCAGCGAATTAGTCTTGTTCAAAAATGTTTTTATTTTCTCTGCTAAAGTTAAATCTAGATTTGTGAAAATGATGTCTCTGTCAAAGCTAGAAACAACACACCCGGTGCTCAAATGGGAGCTGGCATTCAGAGACCCTCAAGCTGCTTCAGCAACAATGAATCAGAGGACTTCTTTGTGCACAGTATAACACAACCCAGAATGATTTTCCTCGGATATAAGCACATTTTTTGGTTCAATAATGTTAGCCCTAACTCCTATTAGCTCATGTGGGTGTAATTGCTTAAATCTATCAGTCCACAATTTCCTTCTTTCAGTCATCGCCAATGAAGCAGCTCTACATAGTGTCTCTAGATGACAACACAAATTAGACTCGCAGTTATGTGGGCCTTGTTTTCCCAAAATATCTTAAAGTGATAATCCACCCCAAATCTGTCTTTTGAATAGCAAACACTCAACCTTTGTAGTGTAGGCTTGAAATCTGGCTTTAAAAGCATGTAGCTTCAATGGATTTCTCAAACTTCTGCAGCACAATCTACTTTTCCACTGTCCATTCGTATGTTTATAATGTTGCTGTCACTCATTTTTTTTGCCAAGTCGTGGCTGAATTCACAAATCTATTTGGGTGGCGTGTCACTTCAAGGCTACAATTGTAACATTCATCATACAAAACCTATTATGTTTTTCAAGTGTTTCCAAAAAGTATTTGTGACGACCACCTGTGACCAATCTGATACTCCTGTGTTTAGTACTATCTCATTTGTTTTCCTATTTTATTTATTTTTTCCACTAATTACCTGCCATTTACCCACTAATGATCTCTGTATAAAACTGATCATTGAGCTGAACATTTAATTATACAATTAGCTATTTGGATGCTGGTGAAACTATTAAACACAACAAAACAAAACAAAACCAAAAGGTAGGTCAAAAATAAATGTAAGTGGAGTGGTGAGCTTATGGAGAGGTATCAGCTGAAGTGAAAATGTATTTTTATATAAAATATCCAATACCAAGTCAGTTAAATAAGTCAGGTCTCTTCCTATGTTAACGTTGTGGTGCCCTTGCCTCAACAGTGATGTTATGGTAGTACCTGAGAAATGTGTCGTTGAACCTGAAAACATTTTGCTCAGAGAGCATGTAGAAGTCATCACTCCTAAAGCTAGTTATTGTATAATTAACATTTGGGGCAAGTTTCTTGAGTAAGAGAAAATGTCAAACTTCACATTAACATTAAACCTACAAACGTATGCCTATTGCATTATATGAGATAACATTTGGCTGTAAGCTCTTTGTAGTCTCAGGGTTGAATAATATAGTGCATCATCATCATATCATATCATCCGTTCCTTTGTGTGCTCTGGCACAGCCACTGAGGTAGCATACGATAGCAGCCGCCACCCTAAAATAATATCTTGCCACCCCATTTTTACAGTTTCTACTCTTAGTTTCAATTTGGTTTGTTAATCCCCATAATACCCAGTTCCAAACTCTGTGTGTCGGCCAGATTTATGTACATATTTGCGCTCACAATCTGCATGAAATTAGCGTCTGATTTACTAAAGCAGTAGCTAATTATCAGTAACTGGGACTGTCTTTTAGGTGCATTCTGCATGTAAACGAGATCTCCAAAGATGCAGTTCACTGGTGAAATGGGGATATGATGGAGTAATGAAAGAAATCAAGGCCAGAAAAAGAAATCAAAATGTATTGATGCTGAAATTATAATTCCCATTAAATGAAACTTTAACTTTCCAAACCAAAAAGACCCTGATTAAACTCTAACTGAGAAAATAATTTGGGCATATTACTATAAAATAATCTTTTGTATCATCATTTGTTATCATTTGTAAAACCAAAGCAACAACTCTCCATCCCATCTTTGTTTTTTATTCTAAAAAATTGTGCAATGTTGTGTTTCTGTATTACTACTGCACTACTTTTCTTTCTAAGAAGCTGTCACTCTTAATTTTAAAATAATCCACTGTTACTCTCCTACGCATTTCTGCTGTCATGGTGATTTCTGCTGAATGCAGGGTTATTAATTTTTGTCTCCCCCACCACAAACTTTTATTAATATACTATTTCAAACCTGCACCTGCGTTGTAGAGGCAAAGAATTTTCCTTGTAAAACTGACCCTTGAATATCGGGTGAGCCTTAATAAATGTACCAGAATGTGCAGTCAACCACATTTATCAAATCTCCCCCTGTTATGTGTGCAATCCTCCTGTAAATGCTAAATGCATTTGCATGAAGAAGAGAGGCACACTTCACTGATCGCACGCAAGCCATGTCTCAGATGACAGGCAAACTGCGCTTCCAGGCCAGTGCACCTGTTTGATAAATCACGTGCACATCAAGTGAATTTTATGTTGCCTGTTGCTGTTGGTTTTGTATTTGCTAAACAATGTAACTTCCAATGTAACAGTCCTAAGTTGCTAGCAGCCAGTGCGTAATGCGTGTTTGATGCTCATATAAATGCATGATCTGGAAGGATATACTGTATATGTATCAGAGGGAAATATATAAATGGTAAATGTTTTTAAATTGTTATTTAAATCATTACTACAAAATTGGACATTGTTTTGTTTTTCAGATACATTCAGAGATTAGCCATAACTGAGCCAGAGTTTAGGGTAGAGAGAGCATTAACAAAAGGAATAAAACGAAGTTGAGAAAGAAAGGAATGCTTTCCCCACTTGTAGTGTGGACTTCATGTCTCTTTTTAGAGGAGAGCAGTTCAGTGTTATGTTTGTTGGCCACCCACCTTTATTGTTTCTTAGTTTTATTTGGCATTAGTACTGTGAGAAGCTAGCCAAGCTTGTCACTTTACCGGGCAGTCTGTGCTACGTTGTGTCTCAGTTGGGTAAATAAATTAAAACACATTGCAGATGGTGGTGTGACGTCTTCGAGGACATATTGGAAAATGTTTTAAAAGGTGTGGAATCCTTGGAAAAAAGCATTCTGCTTGCTTTCTGTGTATTTTTCATTTTTTAATGAAAAATCAGTTTGATTAGCATTCATCAGCAAATGAGTTGAATCATTTCAACAAAGTTTACTAACATCACATCACTGTGGTGAGACAGAAATACTGAGTGACTGAGAGCAGAGCTGCACACAGTCAGTAACGTCTGGGAATGCAATAGTGGTTGCTGCCTGTGGTAAGCATGTCAGGTATGGTCTGGAGTCTGTAAACAAGTAAACCATGACATCTCCCTTCATCAAGGTAAGAAGACAAGAATAGTATCACTAGACACAGTCAGAAATATGTTTAAAAGAAAATACATGACAGCCAGACGGCAACTTTTCCTAACTTAACAATACAGAATTCTGGGATTTTGTAAATGTACATGTTTATGATTTTAGATGGACTCCTAAGAGACGATGCTGAAAACGTATGTAAGACAATTGAATGTAAGTCTGTGAGAATACAATGTTTACACTGTATAAGCCTGTTTGTGTGTTAAGGGTTTTTGATATGTACATAAACCTTGGAACAATGTTTTTGAAATGTGAGGTTTAGAGAGGGAGGTTTTGGAAACAAAGCAGACAAGTAAATATTGAGGGAAGGCACAGACACAAGAGCACATACACACTCCACACTACATCTATGTTTAATAGGTTTAAACAATATCTCTGATACTGACAGCTTAACATTCATCTAGCTGTCATTTAGCATTTAATCACTTTTAACTGATAAAATTGATATTAAAAAAGTCACTAGAAATATTGCACTTGCAGCTGACATATTCATATTCTACGATACTGAGCAGTTATTGCTCTGATGCTGGCGTTATCAGCATCAGTTATAATTATCTTGTGACAACATGTATCAAGTGATTATTACATTTTTTAACTTCATGCAAATACTTTGCCCTTACTTCTTTAGGAAAATGCTGCTATGTCAATACATCTGCCTCAGTGTATTCTTTATTTGTGTATCAAGTAGAATTTGTTTTTAAGATTTCAGCAGTAGCTATGTATAGGATGTATATGTATGTGCATAACAATTTAAGTATAAGAATTTTAGTGTATTTTTTTCCAGATTTACTGAATTACATTTAGGCAAATACAAGTTTTACTATATGTCTTAAAGCTTCATTAAGCAACATATTCTTTCTAAGCTAAAGGCACTTGACATGATAATACAACTCTGAGGTGGGTGGCTTCTTATCTGCCAGGGAGGGACCATCTCAGGACCACCCCAAGCCTCTGCCCATCACCTGTGGAGTGCCACAAGGCAGTGTCTTGGGACCCCTACTCTTTTTGCTTTATACCGTATTAATGACATTAAATTGGACTGCTCAAAATCTTTGTTCTTATATGTAGATGATCTATCCTGGGGTTGATG
The DNA here is from genome assembly GCA_002120245.1 of Maccullochella peelii. Classification (NCBI taxonomy): domain Eukaryota; kingdom Metazoa; phylum Chordata; class Actinopteri; order Centrarchiformes; family Percichthyidae; genus Maccullochella; species Maccullochella peelii. The sequence goes on from LKNJ01000822.1 coordinate 102,111, forward strand.
TAAATAGAACAAGGATCTGGATGTCAGACAATAGGACCAAATGTATCTTGTTTGGATCGAAGATTAGGCTCAGGAAGGACTTTGACATCAAGATAAGAGGAGAATAAATAATAATAATAAGTTTGCCTGTTAATAACAATTATTGCATTCTCGACAATAGGGGTAGCACCTATACTAGGTTATTTAGTGATTCAGCTGGTCTGGTTTGTGCTAAATGATGGCTGTTTCCACCAGTTAGAGACACAATTACCCAATAAGAGCTTTGTAGGCAGGATTAAGAATGGAGATGTCATCTTCCTACACAGCTAGCTACCTAGCTACATTCAACTCTTAAAGACAAATTCGATAGACAAATTTGTTTGGCGGGCTATCGCTGCCAGTGCCAGTTACGTGAAAGCTGTAATCAATTACTCATTGCTCAATACTCATTGAAAAACAAATTATATTACTTTACTAATTACTCAGCAGCAAAAGTAACGCATTACATAACTCGTTACTTTATTTTCATTACTCAGCACAGCTCTGCCAAATGTGCCTTTAAACACCTCCAAATCCTCCACACCCGCACTTCACATCTTTTGTAGTTAACATGTGTAGAAATAGAAAACAAGACATTGTGGTTTAACAAGCAGGCAGCCCTACAATCTGGTGGGATTTTGTTGATCCAGTGTTATTTCAAATATGCTGTTATGTAACGCAAACTTCAAGTAGAAGAAAACTAACAGGTTAGAGTCACCCTCAGGCTTGAAGCTTGGAGTCATGCTGTTGGGTGTCAGTTCTTACAGCCTCACAGGCTTCTAGTGGAGGGCCGAGCACGCCATATTCATTTAAATATAGGATTTTACGTGGAAGTGCTCCCAGCTACTTTTACAATTACTCCCTAATATAATTTGCATATCATGTTTTTTATGTTTTACTTTTATACTTGATATTTGAATCTTGAACTATAACATACAACTGTTGTCTTTTATGATGCGATTTCTTTTATGGGTGTCTATGGTACTTTTTACCATGTCTGTTTCCCGAAACAATATATTGATTGATTGTTCAAATGTTTTAGTTCGTTTCCTAATATATCTTAAAGTCAGACATTAAATGCCTGTCTCCGTCTTAATGAAGGTTGGTGAACTGCAAGAACCAGGGAGAATGTAAGTCCAGGACTTCATTGTTATATCCCTGACAAAGTCTGAAATCTTGTATTTTATAAATGTATGAGAAAGTTTGTCAATAGACCAAACCAAAAATATTTGATATTGAAGAATCAAATGATTCCCAGCAAACATATTTTGCAATATCATGCTAGAACAAGGTACACTTACACAAGGTAAGTTTAATTTGAAGGCACAACAACAGTATGATATGGAAATGTTGTTATTCACTGAGAAACAACATAAAACATTGACCATAATTATTCACAAACTTAACACTAATGACCTTTTCCTCTACTACAACTACAAACATCAAATAAAAAAATTGGTTTCAATTCAGTGCAATTGCAGTGCATCCCCTCTGAATAATCTAATACAGGTGCACTCTCACATCATATCCTTAAATGTGCTTTCTCTGACATGGGATTACCAGGGTTTCTTTTTTCCAGAGATTGCTCTGCATTTACTAAAGCACAGTGTGTATCATTATCCTCCCACCCAGACACTGAATTGCAAAACACAAATGTTTGTTATCTTGATTCGACAGTGAAATATGGTGAAAGGTCTTGTTTGAAATATCACATTTTTATTTGTTTTTAACATTGATGTAAGTTCCAAGCGCCTTCCTGCTTGTCCTCGATAAAACCGCCTGCCTGCTAGACCCAGTCTCTTAACAGCCCAACAGCCCTTTTTCCACATCAAAATTTCAGCAATGGGGAAAAATGTGTGTACATGTGTTAGGGGGACACACTTTTGGCCAATTCTGTCTTTTTCTTTTGCATGCTTGTGGTTTGTGTGGAACCAGGGGAACAGAAAATGTCTGCGAGAGTTCTGTCATTCATATTTCATTGGTAATAAATATGAATAAACAAGGGCAATGCCAAACACCAGAAAGGACACACTCCCTCATTCATTGGGGAACTGCATTGAGTGTTTTTGAAAACTGTGTTTGTGTGTATGTCTATATTTGTGTGTCTTTGTGTTTGACTTTGAGGGTATTTGTGTTTTTCTGTGGCAGGATGTGAAGCAAGAGAAAGACATAACCCCTGTGGAGGAGACTAAAAGGCAAAAGCTAAGGGTGGGGCAAAAAAAGGGGAGAAAGGGCATGAAAATAAAGTTATTATGAAGCCCTGCCAAGGTGGAGAAGTTTCTAGTCTTTTAGGCAGGATAGTTCTGACCTTGGAGAGATAGAGAGGGGCCATATTATGAGGCAGTTTGATAAGCTCCATTATATTTTACATTATAATTGCACTTTACTGTATTTAGGATTTGAAGGAGGATAAATTACAAACTTGTGAATGTTTGCATGTATAATAATGATATAACCTAACAAATAGGTTTTAGTCAACAAACTTGCAATGTTAGGTGCAGTGACAAGGTAAATAAATATATTAACCAGGTAGCAAATCAGAGAATTCTTTGCACAAGTTTGAAGGATTTGTTTGTTTACATGACAAACGTTCGCAGTAAACTTGTATTAATTAAAAACTGTATATTAAAAGTTTAGCTGACCCCAAACTGCATGAACACCAGGGTAACAAGAACATTGCACGGTATGATAAGCTGAGACTGGGCCATCCTTATGAATATACAATGCGATTTCTCTAGCTTTCAATTATTGAAAGGACCTGAAACATTAAAATGACACGGGACGGTTGTAGACAATCATCGGTAAGCATTGTTAGACAATCTGATATAATGATGGAATAAATTCTCCATTAAATTTTTAACCAAAAACTGAATTGGTACTCATTTTAATGCATGGCAAGTGCTCACTCTCTTGATCAGTCTATTATTGATGAAAGTGAAGACATTTATTAATCCACCAAATTTCTTCTACTGCTGTAATAAGTTAAGGGAATAAAAGTACTGATACAACATTTTCAAGCCAAACGCATGTAGAATGACAAACAGCTAATCACTGTATATGAGTTAAATTATGGACATTTGAGCTGATCCTATTCTTATTTGATGTCATATGTGGAAGATGACTTGTGCACATCACTGTATTCAAAAATGATTTTGGTATATGTAATTTTATATCATGATATTGTGGCAAACCAGGGGACACAGCCAGGCCAATCCAGCACAGGAGGCGGGTCCCCAAGCTTAGGTTGGGGGAGGTGACAGGGGGAGTGTTTTACCCGCTGCAGGTATTGCAGCCTCTGGACGCGTGGAATTGGTCACACCTGCAAGACATCAGGTAATCAGGGGAGGCAGCTACTCACCAAGCTGCCAGACAACATAAGAAGCAGTTTGGACAAAGGAGTGAGGAGGGATACACTGCTGAGGTTTTTTACCTAGATGCTGGTAAGAAGAGTATTGGCCCAGGGAAAAAAACAAACCTGATCTTCATTACTGGCAGGGGACCAGAAGAGTCCAAACGAGGGTAAGTAGAAAGACTCACTGCTCTCTCTGCTCTGCCCCACAGGACCGTGGGACAACCCTGCATTAAGAAAAGGCCATGGCGACAAAGACCCCGGATGGGAAGAATCCTGAGTTAAAGCTTGACCCCCTCCCCTCTGCCCTGAATTCTTTATTAAAAGACACTTTATGTTTATTTCAACTGTCTCTGAGTCTCCTCTTTTGTAGTGAATCTTGCCTCTAAATCCCCCTGAGTTGCCACTATATATATATATATATATATATTAGTATTGAAAACATGCTTATGGATAGAATAATAGACTAATCTAGAGAATTAAATGGCTGGCAAATACTTTTACACATTGACGTAAAAATCGTATTAAAATCCAGTATTGCCATAAAGCAGTTCTGCTCATTGATTTTCACTATTGCCCACAATAGCCTGATACAACTAGAGATACCACGGGATAAACATTATGGCAACATCTCTGTAGACAAATTTATATTGCCCACTCCTACCTCAGGGAGAACGGTACAAAAAAAATCTTACAATCAGAATAATCATCAGACTAGCTGTCTCCCACCTTAAATGTTCAACTTTTAATAGGCATCAGAATTCTGTAACTAATAAATTATGAAACTGATGTGAAAACATATTAGGGGATTTACTACTGAGAAGTGGGGGCGAGCGTCCCTCATGCTCACGATGGTCATTAAGACTTAAACGGTAAAAGTTTTAATATCCATCGCTGATGAAGCCTGTGAGAGACGAGACAACATTCAATCATTTCCATTTCATCACTGTTCTCACTCTCACGCAAAGGAGACCTACTGTATGTTCTAATAAAAAGGTTCAAGGCATACATTTGATGGCAGGTTTTCAAAAGCTTCCAAAATGGGATCTATCCTTGATCATACATCTCTGGGCAGTGAGCACCAGTGTCTGGTCAACATGTTTTTGATGTGTTTCTGTTAAAAACTGCACTTGGCAGGAGGAGACCGAGGCTTCAAATGTTCCCACATCACCAGGTGCCCTGTCTGGCTGAGACAGCTCCTGTCGCCAGTGTGGAAGGGAGCATTATACCTGGAGTAATATATTTTGGATGATTTGTGGATGTTTTGGGAATATTTTTGGCCTCTCTGCATCTTGCTGCCTGGCAGTGTTCTCAACAAGATCATGTAGAAAAAAATGAATGTAAACTGACTAGACGCTGACACACTAAATCATGGAGTGATCGAGGTCCTACTCATGTGGAAATCAAGTATTTTATTTGATGCCTTGAAAACTTGACTACATTTATGGCAAGATACATCAATTTGTGTTTAATATACCAAATAATAGGCACAGAATCAATTGCGCAGTGCAAGTTTGTTGTTTTCAAGTTTGTCATACTTCAGAATAATATGTTTTTATTTATTTATGGGCATTTATTGGTATGCAAATGTTGTGTTTTACATGAGAAAACCAACTACACATATTGCAGGTTTCTGTTTTTTGTTTACGTATTTATCAAATCAGTGTGTTTCTCCAAGGTAAGCAGCATATCCTCGAAAAATTGCTGCACTGGCGTGTGAGTATAAAAATGTACTTAAGCACCACTGAAATCAAGGCCTGGGCTTTATACAAAAAATGCAATTACTATCTTACAGATTTACTGGTTGATCTACAATTATATAATTAAAATAATCATATATTATGTATTATATAGCACTTTTCAAATCACAGTTACACTGTGCTTCACAAACCGATAAAAAAAAATCAGCAGCAGAATCAATAAAAGTAGAGTCTGTGCTCCAGGAAGTCTCCTAGGTGCTGTGTTTGTACAAATTGGAGACAAGAGAGACTTCTGACTGAGGCAAAAACACAGAGTTTATGTGGGAAGAGATAAAAGCATGGACGACGTTTACCAAATCAATAATGGATAAAACTGCTTAACAAACAACTCTTCCCAAAATGGAGAATTTATATTTGATCATTTTCTCATGAGCATGCCCATGTCTGTGTATCTACATGTAGAGCCCTTGGGTGTTCATCTATGTAGGTGGATAACTTCTTTGCATTTACCCTATCAAAACACTGCATTGAGCAGTAACATCACTCTCCTATCAGTGGCATGACAGTGATTGCGAGTGACAGGCTGACAGCAGGCAGTGGCACAGATGTATGGCAGCAAACCGTAGCTTGCTAGCCACAGTGTCTACAGGCATGAACACATATATTGCCTTACAGTAACACCATAGCTCACTGAACAAATCAGAAAAAAAGGGCACACACTAATATTGTTGGGTAGCTTAGATATCTAGCTACCTAATTAGCCATTCAGCTGTAAGAGTTTAAAGGGCTTACAATGCACATAGAAAGGAGTGCTACTAGATTGGCTAGAACTCATCTGGAGGTGGTCTGGCTCACATTTTGATTGGATCTAAGCCAGGTGTAAATGCAACCTGTACAGTTAAACCACATTGTTAAGAAAGGTCACCTAACTCCGCCTCTTCGGGCTATCTCAAGCAAACCCAGTATAAAAAGCTAGATATGACCTCTTCCTCAGCGAAGGAAAAATAAGTAGAACCCATACAGCAGCATCGCTTCCCTTGACCTGGAACACACCAAGTCAGCCTGCTCCACCTACCTAATTTGCGTAATTTCCTAATTTGCATGAGCATTTTTCTAATATGCAATCATTAGGAAAGGAGAGGAAATAAAACGCTGAATAAATTTTTTTGATGCAATTTAACACCCGGAAAATTACTCTTTGTACGATCAGAATTTGATCCATTTGGTCCAATAATATTGGAAAGTCTAGAGAAGTCTAGAGAAGTCTAGTAGAAGAGCCATATCATTAAATTATTTTATGCCATTCATGTGTGGGGGCCAACAGGAAGTCAGCTGGCTCAGCCAGTGGAAGTCTCTAACGCGCATGCTCTCAATCGGCTTGCTCTATGGGCCCAGCAATGTGGATACATGAAGAAGACCACAGAGACTTTTTCGGCATATGCAGCCAATAAGCAGTGTTCATGGGAATGAATGGGACACCATGCTGGAACGCGGTATTCAGTTTTTCTGCCTTCACAGGAAAGAAATAGGACCAGGCGGGCTTTGGCCAAAATATTAGGCCTGTGCAGTCACCTTGTGTTTCTGTCTTGCGCTGTCTGAGGCTTGAACAGTCAAGGGGCATCCCTTGAGACAGCTCCAAAAAGTTTTCGTACTTTTAAAAAATGATAAGCAATTTGAAAATCACTTTTGTTTGACTGTAGCAATGAGCGAGTTTTATGGTGTCAAATTAAACTCAATGCTTCATGAAAAACTGTCATTGAAAACACACACACACACAGAGTAGGGGTTTCATTTCAACTAAAGGTACTTCACTGCAATGTCTGCTAGCCAATGTTAAGCATGCGCTCACTAACAAGACAAGTGTTTTTGGCCTGTAACTCTTCCGTTCACAAACTTTTTCCCCTACGCATAACAGTTTTAAAAGAAAACCTGTTTATATTAACACTCTTTCAAAAGATTAAACAAGATTATTTAAACAATTCCATTCAATGTGAATTTGAGGAACTCCTATTTTCACAAGAATAATAATATGGGGAAGATAATAAAGCCAATTACTTGTTCTGAAGCTGACTGATTCCTTATGGAAGCTTATCAAGAGAATTACAATAACTATTCCTTTTACAACCTCTTTGGGAAACAGAATGATGGTGCTACAGTAGAATATGATTGTTCAGCTCCATAGTACCATTGTTTAAAGAATGCCCTACTGTGCATTATCTCCTCTGGTATCATAATGTCTTAATCATTGTAAAAATGTATTAATCATCTCAGTAACACATTGAGGTAATTGTGCCTTAACATATGTAATACACGAAATTGAGTGGCAACCATTTTTCATGGAATCAGTGAGACCTCAGCCACTTACAATGATCCCTGTTGGAGACAAATAAAATGGTGAAATAGTACTGATACATTTATATGACTGATCTGTTCCTCATAAGCATGGCAAACTGAATCCATTTGGATTTAAAAAACTAAGGAATGTCTTAACTAGGAGAGTGTTATATCAGTCTGAACCAAAATCTGGTGTCTGTGAAAGCATAACATTGGAATATGGATTTTGGGTGTTAAGTTGGCCAAAATGACAGGGCCAGGCTGGCTGCACTTAGGCACCTCCTAAGCCTCTTTTTTAGCTTGGAAAACCCCTCAGACTGACAAAGTGTAAAAGGCATCACTTAAGGTAACAGCTAAGCCTCCTAGGAAGCTGGAAATGGTCTCACTCTCAAAGCCACATGTTGTACTTACTTCATACTAATCAAGCTAATTCAAAAGCACACTATTCAAATAGACACAGCAGGGGGTTACAATCCAAAATGAAACATCCGCCATCTTGAAAGCCTTAAGCTTTCAAGTGAAAGATGAATGCTGACATCAAAGGAGAGCACATCTGTATGCATCTTTTTTTCACAATGACCATTGACTATCAATATTGAGCTTGTATTATTTACTTTTAAAAGAACTTAAAGAAGCACTAATCAATATTTTTATGTTAATAATGGATCACATCCCTACTGTATATATAATGTTAAAGGTTGTGCTTGTTGTGATGAAACCACAAACAATTTGTCATCCAACTATGCAGTTCCTCTCAGCTCTATGGAGTGTTTTAGAGTCTGTTTTGGTTTTCCAGCCCGCAAAATTTACTGTTTAGGTTCAGTCTCTCGACTCTCAATCTCGCATCCAGCCACAATAGGCAGCTGTTTAAAGTGCGAAAGCTCTGAATAAACCCAATGTGTGATACCTGCTCGGCACCACACAGCAGTTAGAGACTAGCTAATCAACACACTGGAGCATTTAGCAGCTAAAAGACAGATATTTCACTCAGGAGTTGGTATAGACCAGCCTGGGAACCAGATGAATCTGCCACCTCATGTTTTATTTGCTCTGGCAGATGCGTCTGGTCCCCCTCCCATTCAGACAGATTTCCAGCTGACCTGGCCCGGGTCAATCACAACTGTTTATCTAATGTGGGGCGGGTTTTATACGATGACTGTACAGAGGAGAGCAGTCAGTAATAAACGAAATGGACGGTATATTTTCTTTAAAAGAAGAACAAACAACTGCACTTTTGTTGATAAGAAAGATGTGTTTGCCGTACTTCCTACAGGATTCGCTCAGCACTACGTCACACGTTTCAATGCTCTGATTGGTTGTGGGTCTATCCAACTATGTCCAGAGGCATTTTGCTCTGCGCCTGTTGATAACACCCCTTGGAAATCAAAAATGAACTGAGAGGTTCCAGACTAATTCGCATTTGCCAATGTCAGGCTAGGTGTAGACCAAAACACAGCTAAAAGGAGTGACTATTGAACTGACATTCATTAAGTAGCTAGAGACACATCTCAAAATTAATGCTAATGTTGCTCCATGTCTGCTGGATGTGTAAATCAGCAATTTGCTAACACATTTGCCACAACTTTACAGCTTGTTATGCTGCCGTCAAGTGGCCCAAATATTAAGTTAATGCAGCTTTAAGAATATTTCTTATTTTCCATGATCCCTAACCTTAACCAAGCAGTTTTAGTTGTTATCAGTAAAGAGAACTTTAACAGCTTCCGGTGATTTATGCCTGTGTATTACGTTGATTAGAGATGGTGAACAAGGATTAAAAGCAACACAGTTGGTTCTCAAGCCAATAAGGGAAATGACAAAGCAGTATTCTTACAACATTATTTTACCTCTTCACAGATATCTCTGTTGGATCTTTCCCCAAATTAGATAGCTTTCACTTTGACTGTGTTGCATTTTGGTCAATAAGCTCTGACTAACTGCCAAATACATAATAATAAATCATAAATTATGTAACACCCCTTTAACCTTTATCTCACCGCCTGTTAAACAAATAATGTTATCAATAATAGCATTCTGCTAAGCCAAAAAAGATGTGTGAACAAATGAAAATGGTATAAAAGGCATTTGGGATATGCAACTGCTTTGACAGATTAAAATAGAAACATGAAATGCTGCTTTTAATTCATACTGGAGATGTATAGGTGGCAATTTCTTGGTTACAGCTCTGTTATGCTTGTCATGTCTCTCAATCCACCCTGAAACCGCCTCTCAAGAAGGATCAAGATTATCCTGATTTTCAGCATCAAAATGATCTGCCTTTGAGCCATGAAAAACACAGATACAAGTTTCAAGATTGATTAAAAGTAGGATTTGATTTCCAAAACCTAGCCTGAGCAATGACAGTTATTATTTTTCAGGTTTGAAAATCCCAATTTTTTTATTTATTCCAATCTGATTACTTAAATTCTATCAGTAAAGTCTTGAAAAACTTCAAAATCTGGAATCTTGAGCAGCCGGAAACACTTAAAACCCATTGATGATACACACGAAAGTGTGTACTAGCTAAAAACATTTAGTCACAGGCCCCTTGAATGTCAAACTGCTAACCAAAGCAGTGTTAGTGTTAGCTGGAATGTGCAAGCTGCAGGACTATAAGGCTGCAACCACTGCTTAATAATGTGTGTGTTTTTTCTGCTATTGAATAGGTGGGAGGATCACTGGTGATTAAAGAGCAACTACCTATTAAGAGAATTTACAGAATGCAGAAACAGAAGATTTTAATATTCAAATTAAGTAAAAGATGGAATACTTCTGTTTTAAGGCATGAAATGGTCAAATTTACAGATGCAGAGCATCGTCACAAAATATCATCTACTGCCAACTTCATTCTAAAAATATCAGTCCAAAAACCTGTATTAGTCAAACCCTACTTAATATCGCTATGGCTCACTAACTCATTAAATGAGACCACCAAGTGTGTTTTGATTAAATGATTAAACAGTGCACGTTCTTAAGAGGCTTTTGGGCTATTAACTTGTGTTTGAGACTGCACTATCACACAGCAATATACAGAAGATCAGCGGGGGTCAGATGGCTCATTATCATATGTCACTCAGTCCTTTACACTGGTAATTGCTAGGAACAGGAAAATTTTCATCCTCTTAAACCTCATGTGCAAGGCATTTGACCTGTGATTGTATGTACAAAGACAGCAACTGTGAAGGCAGGGCATCAGCAGACAAGAAAATGTCTTAAATGTGTTAGCTACCGAGAGCCAAATGTAACCATATTTTGGTGGTGGATGTTGTCAGGAGAAGATTATCTGACGCAACGCAGTACAGGCACAGTAGCAGGTTTAATTGACTTTAAATAAACTCAGCAGATGACAGCTGAAGCTAAAGGCCACGCCGGAGGCTTGGTGGCTTCACATGGTTTGGCTGTTAATGTTCGAGGCAGAACCACACCACCACGGACCTTATTTTCAAACATGCAGTTTGTCAACTTCAGTGGATAGTGAGCTCCAACCAAAAATACTGTGCAGATAAGGGGATTATTTTCTGTAGCTCTTATCTCAGAATATGTCAATACCTCCTTCAGGACAAATACAGCTACAATGCAGGGCAGGAAGGTGCATATTCCACCCACAGGTTCTTTGGCTTTTCTCTTTTTTAAGCGCCTTTGTAATTATTCTTCATAAGCTCTAGGTTGCAATCTTGTGTGTGTACTCCTACCTAAAATCCTCTATATGTTCATGGAAAAGGGGTGGGAAAAAAAGAGAGGATATGAGGATTCCTAGTTGTTTTAATTCTAGTATGTGTGACTCAAATGCCTTAAACTGAGCTACACAAAACAACATATCTAGGAGCATAAAATAACCTGAAAGATACCACAGCAATATTCTTATGGCTCAGTAATTATGTGTTATGATCGAACATCCAATTTTAAGGTAAAGCTATTTTGTTGATAAGCTATTATGTGACACTATGTCACAGTAAGTGCACAATAATTGCAATACTTTTGGATCACTTCAGTAAAACTGACGGTTCAACAGAGGTAAAAACTCTGTGTATCTTTCATGAAAAGAAAGAGACTTCTGCATGAATGCTCTCTGAACCTTTCCCCACTTGCAGGCATATGTAGATTGTGGGCTAATTTTGTGCTCTAGCTCTAAAAATGTCTTGAATACTATTAAAAACCAAAACACTGAGGCCAGGATGGCACAGAGTAGTCTGATTGCTCACCTTTTGCAGCCTTTTATCTGCAAGAAACCTCTCTGAATATCCTCTTTTATAAATTAGGTTTTACAAGAAAATTGTATTTAGCAGAACCATATGAGATAAAGAAACTTTGTGGATCTCTGTTACCAGCATAGGTAACAAACCAACAAACGCTTAATGTTTGTGTGAATATCACCAGTTCCATTTAGGTGCCATCAAAATAATCTCAAGAGGGCCATATTGTTAAATGCAGCACAATAACATGTTGAGAACAGCACATTTAATGTGAGGGATTAAATAGCTTTAACTGCAGAGAAACAGAACAACACAGTCTCACTTCTGACTACGCTGACAACAAGCTGATTCGAGACAATGAATTCTGAACTGCAGTACCTGCTTTGCCAACAATAGAGCTGGTTCAGTGAACAGCTCAGTGAGATACATCTCGACACATCATTTCAACACTATGTCATGCTGGAACCAAAATGTGACTCAGAATATGGTATGCATCGCACTATTGAGAATTTTTCATTTTAATGCTTTTCCTGTTTGCCTTTGTTACAGTAGTTGGTTAATAGAAGACTGTGGGAGATGAAAATACAATGCCCAACTGAGCAGGGAACCCTCTCTGGAGTGATAACAACAAAAAGAAAGTGAATAGAAAAGTAGGCCTACTATAAAATATTGTTACGGTTTTAAAGGTGTTCACATCACACCCATAATTCATTGCAGCTTTGCACAAGATATTTATATTAATGAAGATAGCAACAGCTCTCGACATTCACTGCTCCCCACTCTATTGCGTTTATGCCCTACAGAGTTGATCTCCTTTTGTGTCATCCCACTATTCAAGAAAATAGACTACTGCTGAGCACATCCTCAGTCTCTCTCCCCAGTTCTCTACAACACAATAATGAGTCTGGTATGGCATGAATGATAATTTGCCCTAAATGATCATGACAAATTTAGGCACATACACATACAATTAGGGGCATTGCTTTGCCACCAGCAATGATTAGTCTGATGGGAATTAGGGTCTTATAGACTATTCTGTCAAGTCAGACTCCTAATATGACTTATATGACTGATATGCCAGACTCTTATAGGCCTAGTTACCCCCATGTAACATCTGTGTGTGTGCATGTGAGTGTGTGTGATGGCTTCCATGTCCCTGAGAGGAGGAGAAGACACTTCGTGTGTCAGACTTGGCACGGGAAGAGGGAGGAAAACGGAAGAAAATGTGTTTCTACAACGTGACTGCATTCAAAGCCTGAAAACTGTAATTTGAGATATGAATTCATTACACGGCCTCTCATCAGTAGCCGGGGATAATGTGATGCAACAGCGCCGCTTAGCGTTGCACAGCGCCCTGTCTGACATTGTGTTTCTCCCCCTGATCGCAGTCCAGCCGCGGTCCTTACCTTCAGTGTCACAAAGCGTGGCTGCTGCAGGTTTGAGGTCGCGGAGGTTTTGCGCCTTCTTCTTCGGAGTCCGTGCGATGAATGCTGAGTTTTACTGCCGTGGTGTGGGGGGCCGTGCAGGCAGCCACCATGACCTGTCCGTTTACTGGCATTTTGGTTCCTTCTCACAGCGTCAGTGAAACCAGAGGAAAAGTGTTCAAACTTGATCTGAAAAACAAGAAAATAAAAAATGCTATTGCTTATTGCATTGCACGCCTCAAAGGCTCGGACTTGTTGAATTTGACTCTAAAATTTGACTATAAAAGGACGCGCGCCTACAGGCTGGTGCCTATATAGGCTACGAGCTATAAACATTATTACTCAATGTCACCTATATTCTTCGTGACTCATTCGCATTTTAACAATTTGAATTAGCCTACATCAAATACCAGCTCATTCCAAGTGCCTGCGTGTGTGTTTGTGCGTTTCTGCGCTCGTGTGCGCGCGCGTGTTATGTTATATGTTTATGTATGTTGTAGCACAAGTGCGTGCGTGCGCCTCTTTTGGGGATGCTGAAACACGGGCTTATTGGATAGAAAGCTTGCGTGACGAAATACAAGTTAAATTCAAAGGTGAGATGGTGTACGGTGAGAAAGATAAAATAGCCCAGTACTCTGTGTGTGTGTGTGTGTGTGTGTGTGTGTGTGTGTGTGTGTGTGTGTGTGTGTGTGTGTCAGAGAGAGGGAGGAGAGAGAAAGCGCGTTAAAAACAGCCTGTGGCTCCTTAGCAAATATTCCCATCACGCTCCTCTCTCCGGTGCCGGGCTGGTCTATGTAGGGCATGCAGCAGGTTGTGTGTCGGGGACTCGGTTCGGACAAACGAAGGAGCTGAGAGAGGAACACAAACCAGCCACCCCACCAGCCCGCCTCTGCTCCACTTTGAGAGGAGAGTGAGTGTGCGGCAGATATAAACCACTGAACCCCGACAATTGCTGCTCAATTTCCGCGTCACCCCCCGACAGGAGAGAGTTAGTTCTAAGCTAAGTCAAAAAACATAGCCTACTAATTAAAGCTAACTCACCCCATTCCCGTGACACATCTCTCCAGGCGGCCAGGTGGAGATGACATTGCAGCCTGTTACTCCATTCGGGTGCCCTCGGCTGGAGTGGGAATCACATACGACTCTCCTCCGTCAAATTAATCCATCAATTTCTCCTCCATCCAGTCCCCCCAAAAACACACCACCACACGGATAAATCCACCTGTCTGCCTCTGAAGATCTCCCCCCTCCACCACCACCTCTCCCCCGGTAGATAGGTAGTATTCCTCTCGGTTAAGATGTCAAACACCGTCCATTCAGCGGCGGGGACGGACTGGGAAAAGGGGGAAGAAAAAAGCCGTTGGCGTGCGGGGATCAGTTAGACTCTAGAATCCAAAATAACCGTTGGTTTGGAATCTCCAGCGGCAGCCCCGCGCGTTCCGCAGTGAGGGCTCGTGGACAGGTCCGCGCGCCTCCTCCTCCTCCTCCTCCTCCTCTCCTGTCCTCCTCCTCCTCCTTTCGCCGCTCGCGGATTCTTGGAGACTGAAGGGGGGATTCCGTCACAAATAACATCAAAACACACACACCACATATATATATATATTCACACACGCACGCTCTCTCCCTCTCTTTTCTCACTCACCCTCTCCCTCTGCTTCTCCCTCACGCGCTCTCCGAACGTGAACCGCACTCCAAAACCACCTGAACAATTAAGTTTAAACGGGTCGAGTTATTTTTGTAGCTTTCTACGCCGCACGACAGAGGTGATGCTCCGGCAGCCGACCAAGCGCCCGGGCGGAGAGAAATAAGGAAATATTCTCCGGTCTCTTTACTCCGCAGCCCGGCCGCCCACGCTTCGCTGGCTGAAGGTACTTACACATCAGCCTAGTGAATTAAACATACGGGCAACGGGCCTGAATGAGAGAAGGATAGTGTGGTGGAAGGGGGAGGTGGGTAGTGGTGGCGGGCGACTTGGGTGACTTCATCTTCCCATTATAAAATATCAAAAAGATATGTGGAGAGTTAAGAGGGCGCGCGCTAGGGGAATTGAAAAATGTCTACCCCTCCAAAAAAAGCGACTCCAACTTAACAGATCGTTAAAACTGATATGTCTCTTCCTTGTCTGTCTCTCTTGGGCTTTTCTGTCTCTCTGCGTGTCGCTTTTCCTGGCGTGTCTTCTCCAAAAGATGAAGACGCAAGAGAGGTATCATTCGTCGCTTATGGCATCACCTGGTGCCACCTAGCCAAACGAAACCGTGCGCGCGCGCGCGCGTTCGTGCAAGCATCTCTCTTATATCTTTCTCGGCGCGCGTGTTTGTGTGTGTGTGTATGTGTGTGTGCGCGTGTGTGTTCTGTGACGACTGTCTCGGCGTCAAAGAAGTCGCCTCCGCTCCATCAGAGCATCCACTGCGCACAGATAAAACATTTCAATATCCGCTGAACTGTTGTAACCCAATCTAGTGGTCCCCATGCAGAAACAAATCAAAATCAAAATCAGAATCGAAATACCGATCCCTTCAAAATGAATGCACCGAAACATTTAGGCCCTATTACCGATGTTGCCAATTGTCATGTTCCACCGCCAGAGTTTGTTAAAAGCTACGGGTGAGATAAGGGGAAATAGAGGCAACGCTAGTGAATTACACAGCCTCAATTAAACATAATTAGCAGATCAAAACTGCAGCACAGGGGGTCCTCGGGGAGCGCTGAAAAAACTCCCCCTCTCCCCCCATCCCTCTCTCTGCATCTCCCTCTGAGTGTTACCTTGGAGTCCCATTGCAGACAGATGGTGTAGATACTGCATGGGGTCATGTTAGCAGGCCGGGGATCTACTAGGACTGGCTGTCATAAGCCGAGTTACACTTTGAGACAAAAAAACAGCGCAGCGGATAGCAGACCAGAGGGTTTATTATTAAGGAACACTTCACTACCCTCCTCTTCCTCTACCTCCTCCTCCTCCACCACCTCCTCCTCCTCCTCCTCCTCCTCTATCCCTAGAATAAAAATCTCCACCTGTTGAGGTCCTCTATCCTCCTCCGTCAGAGCCCGAGCCTCCCAGGCTTGGAATAAAAGAAACAGACGATTGCATAACGTGGACACAAAAGAGAGGGAGATAGACCACACTAAGAGTGGATGATGGTCTACTTTTCTTTTGAGGAAAAAATCCTGGGGTTCAAAATATAATAGCCCTGCCTTTCTTTCATACCATCCCACCCACCATCAGCTCCTCCTGCTATTTACCCATTAGAGGCACCCTGTTGGGACAGGCTGGGCCTAGGACACCCCCTTTAGGGACTGTAGGGAATGCAGTGTTTAACAGCAGCTTTCATTTTTAGTCTGTTAACTAAAAATGAGCCCCAATGGAGTATGGCTATGTTTGTCTTATTCTATATTTATACATTAAGCTGTTGCCAAGGAAATAAAGTCATACATTCTTCCAATCCACCATAAACAAGGTTTTAAAAGCTGTCCTCTTCTTTAAGTATAATCCCATTCAAGGTTATGCATGCCTGCTGACCTCCCTAAAGTAATTTCTGGGACATGACCTTTTTCAGGATCCTGCCTGTATCTCTCTCTCTCTCATTTAGTATGCATTCATCTGGTGCACACCAGCACAACACTTGGACAGTATAGTGAGTCAGCTCTGCTGCCCTGTCTGTAGACAGTAGGTATTTAGGCAGTAGGGGATGAGTCCACAGTGTTGTAATTGTATGAACATGCGTCGCTGTTATTATAACTGGTTTATAACCGCTGGGCTCAGTCATTATGCATCTTTCATGGGCCAGCAGCACATTGAACAGAAGTTACCCAGGCATGTCGAGCTGCAGAGACAACGCTGGACACACTCACACACGCAGACGCTCAGCTCAAGTTCAAATCTGGCTTCAAGCATCCAAACACCTCAATGAGCCAGCTGCCTTCACGTCTTCATCTCTGCTGTCTGATTAAATTTCACAAGGCTGTTGCTAATAGCTCATATTGTGTGATTACAAAATATTTGAAAAACAAGGGAGACCCATTATCACTATGTAGTGTGTCAACAGTGTGCTAACTATTTTGTTATTACTCTGTATAATTATTGAAGACAAAAGCTCATTCCACTAATGTTGTTTGGCTAATAGTCAAAGCCCAGTACTCCAATATTCCTGGAATTAATCAGAGGAAAAGAAAAAGAGTCCAATTAAAGCAGCTCCAACTATGAAACCAGCAGGCAGGCTCACAAACAAACTGATAAATAAATATATAAATAAAATAGATAGATAAATTACAGGGAAGAGAAAACGATTACACAAGGCCTCTGACAAAAATGATGTGGGCAATTTTTGTATCCATGGTAACTGACTTTTTCAGTGTCACCACTTTTGTTTAGGCAGAGACGCAACCCAGATACATATGGTTTACCTTTTGCGAAGGCTGCTGGACTACACAAGTCCCCATTCATAAACAACTAGCCACACTAACTGCTACAGGATGCCAGCCACTCATTCACAGACTGATGTACACCGGCGCCACTGGTCACGCCTTACCCAGCACACACAGCCCTGCTGCAGCCAGCTCACTGCTGATGCAACTAATATGAAAATCTTTTAAAGCACACACTGCTAATTAGCTGCATAGCTAACTGAAAACCCAGTCCATAAAAGCCTGTAACTGTCAACTTTGCTTAAAAATCTTTTTAGTAAAAAACGCATTGTTTCCATGACAACAAGACCTGATGGCACACTTTGGGTTGTATTTTTACTATCAATTTGTACGTGTTTTTAAGAATAGCCCTGTGGATTTTATGCTTTTTACATTTTGAGGCAGTTAAACCAAGTCCTTAATCCTGATTACCCGGTCAGGCTCACGTGGTCGGCTACCTTACAGCAGTTCCAGTAGCAACACCGACTTGCCCAGTTTTTAAAATGCATTGGCATCTTCATACCAGCACATACTAGGGCTTATCTGACAATCATCAGGACTTTGATTGACAAGCAAACACAATAGAAATCCACAAAAGTATGATTCACTGTAATGTTTCTATGCAACTGGAAGTAAGCTGGTTGGTAAAGAAAGTAGGTGGACTGCATTCAGCCTAATGACTGTATGATGAGCCTACAAGACAAATTTCTGTCTTGACTCTTCTTCATTTTTTTTCTCAGACTGAGGCACTGTCATAGCAAAGACATTGCATTGTAGCTACAGTACATGGCTTTATATAGACTCAGGAAATGAATCACACCGTCAATAAATGGCAACAAAATAAACAGCAATGTATTCAAGGCTCTCTATCTGGAACAGAATGGTGTGATAGCTGGCATTTATCGAGTTATAGATATTCTCTCTCTCTAGTCTGTCTTTTTACTTTGTCTCCCTCCCTCTCTTGCACTCTCCACCCTCTCTCGCTCTCGCCCACAGAGAGTGGGTGACCTGGAATGAGCTCTCCTACAGACAGCACTGCTTCCTACAGCCTGACAGGGGCAGTATGTAGTGCTTAGATCTCAGGTGAGCTTTAGGCTGACTCTCAAGGGTCTACCTTGGCGGTGTCATCATCACCCCATTCAAATTTATAGGCACCTTTGAAAACCACTCATCTCGAAAATTGATAGGTGATTACTTCCTGTCACAGTGCTGATCACAGTGAAAAGTTCATGAGTGCAGCAGCCAAATTAATTAGTTGAGAATGATGCACTGCTGTGTCTTTTTCACTTGGCCACACCAGCAATTATCTTTAGCTTGAAAAGGTCAGTCAATAATTTAATAATTAATTGCAAGTAAGGATTTAGAAAGTTTTGAAGCTTTAGTGAGAACTCTCTTGATGAAAATCGTCTGTCCTCATTTCCACAACAAAAACCAGAACCATTTTTGGCTGAAATAGGTGAACTAAATATGCATAAATATAAATATCTCTTCATTAATTAGGTAAAAAATTCAAACTTTTTTTTAAAGTACATGACATGACATAAAGTAGACTTACTTTTTTTACTAAAGTAAGTCTACTTTAAGTCAGCACAGGTAAATTTAGGCATTTGAATAATTCATATTTTGAATGAATTAGGGCCAAATAAAATATAACATAACAACTGAACGTAGCTGGAACTTGACTTTCCAAATGTATACAACTTCCATGCAAAATGTCCATCCAGGATTCAGCTTGGGGTGGTTATCATAAATAAAATAAATGACAAAAGTATACATGAAAAGACAGTAGCAGCTGATCGCACTCATTAAAGAAATAATTCCAAATTTTGGAAATATGCTTGTTCGCTTTTTGAAGCTACTGCCAGCAGTTGGTAAGCTTAGCATAAAGGCCGGTAACAGCTAGCATGGCACTGTCCAATCGTAATAAAACCACCACCACTTCTAAAGCCATACAATAATCACAGTGTAATATCGGCATGTTGCGGTGTTACAGGGTGTTATGTGCTGGACTATAGCTTCCTGTCTTGGAGTCTACGTGATGTTGCCCAGCAACCAGTGGATACTGCACCTAGCCAAGAAATAGTCGGGCACATAACCCCCTGTAAAACCACAAATTTAAGTTTTTACACTTCCGTTTTTGCATGGATTATGATATATCTTATTATAACATATATCATGTTATTTAGTGAGCTATAGAGGTGCTGGTAGGCAGGTTTTTGTTACGTGTAGACAGGGCCAGGCTTGCTTTTTCCCCCGTTTCCAGTCTATGTGTTAAACTAAGCTAATAGGCTGCTGGCTGTAGCTTCATATTTACCGTACAGACATGAGAGTGGTATCAATCTTTTCGTCTAACTCTTGGTACAAAACCAAATAAGCGTAGTTTCCAAACGGTCAAACTGTTCTATTGACTAACACTCAAGAACTAACCTGCAGGTTTCATGAAATGGGGGTTACAAACTGTCCAACTGCTGCTGCAAGCAGAGAGTACAATATGATCCACCTCAAGAAGCGACCTGCAACACACACAAAAATATGCAGAAATTATGTCATCCAGTTGATCTGGGGAAGTACACATTTAGACTAATTTTGTGTTGGTTAATTTGCACTTAAAGCACCAGGGCACACATGGTACCCAATTTGACAGCTCGGAAATTCACAGAGCTACAGGAAATCCCCTTTGTATATTCAGAGTGTTAAAGTCCTGGGTTACTCAGAGTGTACGTTGGGTACTTATGGAACTGTGGCTAAGGAGTTGGTGCAACAGAGCGCTTCAATGTTGGAGGCTGTAGCCAAATCAAACTAATTGTCCCTGTCCTCAGAACAATTTAAAATGGTCATCTTGCGGCTGTAACTTTTTATGGTCTTTCTATTATCAGCATAGCCAAAGGGTGCATTAAATCTCTTACTCACAATAACAAAAGTCTGACCGTGAGATTGAAGCATTGTTCATTTTCAGATTGACAGATAAAAGGAAAGACAGCATGACCTCTGAAGACAAGATTTACTGAAGTGTTTAAAGGTTTATAAGATCTTATTAGCTGTTCAAGGTGGAAAACTGGAAACTGGGCTCTGTTTGTTTTTTAGTATTGGTAAGTCAGTTTGTCTGTGTGCACACAAGATCAACACCAGTGAGAAGCTATATGGAAGTAGGAATGAATATGTGAACCTGTGATGTATTTTTAGGTCCCCTTTGAGCTCCTAAAAGCCACAAGCACACTTGTTTCACTTGTTTTCCATTAACATGAACAACTCGTAAACTGAAAAAAAAAAGTACATGTAATGATTTAAATTAGCAGACTAGTTTAAAAATGTAGTGTTGTTGATGAAACACTGATTAGACTGGCATAGACTTTATCTGGTGATAATACCCGATTATGGGGATGAATCCAATAATCAGACAATAGCATAAACTCCCAGTTTGGCCATCAGACAACTGTTGATCAGGTCATTATCCTGGTGGTGGTGGGGAATGCTGTGGTTGGATGCTGGCATCAGCATATTGGGTTAATAAAGAGAACAATGATCAGTTATCGGCTCCTCTGTGGGTAAGAAAAGGTTTATTTGTTTGGATGATGGGAACCAGAGAGACTAGCCTCTTGTATTTTGAAAGTCTTCGAGGGAGCAATTATTGAAAGTGTGAAGCAGAAAGGATAGACGGATGGATTGTACATTCAGTCAACTCTGAAATACTATCATTAATAATTTTCTCTTCATCGAAACATCATCTTAACAGTCAGCTTATGTTTACGCCTACGGTATATGTGCCACTCAATAATCAATTGATCATTTGATAAATCAACTGACAAATAAGTTGATTAAGTGATAAACTGACAAATGAATAAGCTTCTATTAATCATCAAGTCATTTCCTGGCATTAATCAGATAAGAAATATGCTAATAATGAACCAATGATTCCCAGATACGACAGAAGCTGTCCTTCTTGCTGATGTTCCTCTTTACAAACATCGTCAAACCCATGATTGAAGTGGTCATTCATCAAGTCAGTGTGGTTATAATATTTATAAAATAATTTGTCTATAATTTGTTTTGATTCATTAATATTCATATCATTTTGCAACAATAAAATTCTTGATTCATACATATTTTGTTAAATTCTATAATCCATTGATTTGAACATTTGTTAATTATTTGATGAAATAATTATTGACTTGTCAATGAATTTGTGAGTCAATCAATTAAATTACTGATTTGCTCAAATGGGCCCTTATACAGAATGTGTTGGTTTGTGCACTAGTATGTTTTAGCCCAAGTCTCTTTTTGGTTATTTTGTAATCTCATGTGGTCTGTATGTTTGGGACAATTTTCTCCTGAATGGGAAACTTGTCCATCTGCTGCGTCTCCTAAAGGACCACCGAGGGAGAGAGTTGGGTGGCTACGGTCTGGTCAATATGATCAATGAAGGCCACATTAGTATGGTTGCAATGGGACTATTTGTCTCTCATGGAAAGCAGCGTGTTTTCCACCTGCTGCGTAATTTTCGGTGTCACTTTGTACTCCGATTCCCACTGGCCAATATTATCCTCATTACACCAAACCCACGAGAGCGACACAAACAGGCTGTTATAGGCCGTCAAACTGTTAGTGTCATTATGGCTCCAATATCTTATCTCCAATATAAAGATGCTGTTTATATGAAAGTATACTCAATAATGAGCAGTAAATTGAGATTTCAGACACTTAATTATCATCATCATTTTGTGTCATCACTGATAGCTGTAGAGCCGCACAACTGTCATTTCCGCATCTACAAAACGCAGTGCATTGCATTGTGGGATTGGTAGCAGAAAGTAGCATACATGCCATGAACACTACTTTGTTTGGTCCATTGTTGAGTTTTTGAGGGCACAATACAGTGGATACATTTACACATTCAGCATTTGGACACTTTCATGTCCATTTTCATGTCCATTTTTAGGATCAGGGCAGCAGTTGATTAGTCATTGTTAAACCCCTAACAGTGCTATATTTCTAGATATTTAAAAGTGGGAATTGGGAAATTTATACTTTTGTTTTAATTCCTCAAATGTGCAGAGCCTGTCGTTGTTATGTAGATCAATAATCTTGTTAAGTGCCCTTTCAGCACATTTTTTTAATCCAGGCTTGAAAGAGCGTTTAAAGTGGGCATTCCTCCAAATTGGAGAGAACTGGGACAGTTGTAATTTTATTCCTAAAAACTTTTGCACTTAAAACCCAACCCCAAATGTATTCATTACAAAGGAATTTTGGATATCTTTTGTAAAATCGGACAAATTGTTTGGAGTGTAAGTATACACCGATCAGCCATAACATTATGACCACCTGCCTAATATTG